>SSNR01000001.1:3129371-3157908 GCA_006937965.1 Callopanchax toddi
GGGGGGGGGGGGGGGGGGGGGGGGTATCAGTTCCAAGGTAAAACACAGGAGCTTGTCTCACATTATCCAAAAACAACAACAACAACAAAAACTTCTTGATGAACCCAAGACTTTTGGAAAAAATGTTCTGTGTGGACTGATGAAAGAAAGATGTTGCATCTGGAGAAAATCTAAGACCCTATTTCAGAACAAAGTCAAACACAGTGGTAGCAGTGAGACGGTCTGGGGATACCATCAGGACCAGGATAACCTGTAACTGATGAATTCTTCTCTCTACCAGAAAATCCTGAAGGAGAAGGTTTGACCTTAAACAAAAAGTAAAGTTTGCTGCTTCCGCCAAGAATGTTACAAGTTAAGCGTCAGGTTGTCTTTGACCAATAGGCAAAAACAGAATCTGTAGGAGGATAAATATTTAGTGACAGCTCACTGAGTTCAGATAAAAGACAGAAACTCCTGTTTGGTGACGAATGAGTCAGCTGTTCAATGTGCAGAATGACAAATCAGTGCAATAAATCTAAACACGATTAGTTAAAATCACTAATATTTATTATATTTCCTTCCCTCATAAATTAAAAGATAACTAATTGTATTAATCAATGGTTGCATCGATATTCAGTTTTTCTATATTTGACAGTTTTCTGAATAACTCATGAGCCTCCTGACAAAAGTAATCAGTGAACGTTGGTTACAGCAGCTGTTTCCTCATTTCGTCTTCATTTGTGAACCATATTGTTGGTATTAAATCTCCAAAAGCTTCAGTTCTTATCTTATATGTTTACTAAAATTAACCGATTTAAAGGAAAAAAACAACTTGAACTGCATATTTATGAATCTTGGTGTCAACTGTATATTGTTGCCATTAACTTCAGTTTCAATAGACGGACCCATCATTAGGGAAGCACCGGTCCAAAGATCGGTCATAAGTACCCACTCCCATCGTAGTTTATGATCCCTCAGTCACTTCAGGAAAAACGGCACCAAGAGGAGCAGCAACATGAAAATCCTACTGTTTTTAGGAGCTGTTTTAGCAGCATTTCACATCAGCCACTCAACTCCAGGTAGGAATGAATTCATCTAATATCTCTAAAATTACAGTTAAGTTCTAAATCATAAAGAGAAGATAATGTCACAGATTCAATAAGAGGTGGGCCCAGTTATCAGTGGGTTCTAGTCTTGTTATTTTTATCACTTTGAAGCGTAACAACATCAGTAAAGGTTTCCTATCCATCATTTCAATGATCGTCATTATGTGAAGGCATAATTCAAGAGATTGAACAACAGAAAAACAGACCTGTTGACAGCATGGCTCTCCCTCCAAACAGACATTACAGCAATATTTGTTTGAGTTCATGTTGACTTGAAGCTGAAATGATGCTAGTTTATGTTTGTTTACCTTCCTGGAAAGGTTATTTACATCATTTTTTTGTGTGCTAAGCTGACAAAGCGATCCTTTCCTCTGTAATTCTAAACTTTTAAACTCTGAGATCATTTCTGTCTGAGCCTGAAAAAGCAACAAAAATAATTACAGAGGTCCAATTTTAGCCTGTTTCCAAACCTTTAAGGTACATTTTTTATAGCTAATTAGTTCAGCCACAAAAATTATAGAACTTATATGAAACCATTTGAAAGCACTTCCTTTCTGTGAGATCTATGAAGGGCGAGTTTTTTAAAAAAAAGGCTTTTATTGTCGTCATAAAAGCAGGGAGTGGATCTCTGGTGATGAGGTTAGTTAAACATTACTTGTGTTTCTGCTGATGACTCCTGCTTAAACACATATTACAGTTTCTAGTTTCGTGAACTCATTCTGAAAACACTGTAATTGTTTTGTAAATTGCATAACTTAGAATTTCTTTTTTCTCCTCCAACAGAATTCTGTCAATGGGGTGCCGATGCAGGTCAAGGCACAAACTTTGCCTTTGCTGTTTTCTATGATCACAAGTCCGATCAGTGCAACCCTTTCTTCTACCAAGGCGAGGGAGGAAACAGCAACCGCTTTGCAAACGAGACCTCCTGCATGAGAACCTGTTCACCCAATGCAGGGAGCATCTACCCAGTGGAAGGTGAGAGGGGAGCCTCTGCTTCAAGGTAGAAAACATGTGAAAAGCAAGCTCTCCAGAAAGTATAGGTAGAGTTTAAATGAAGATGAATGCTGTTGGTGGACTTTGGAGCTTGACTTGGCTGATAAGAGTTTTATGACCTGATAATAAAAGAGAACTAAAGAAAACCTCCTTAAAAGCAACCAAAACATGGTAAAAAATCAACAAGAAGTCAGATAACTGATTTTTTTTCTCACATAAATAATAGTTTTTACTCATTCTCATAGAAGCTGTATTGGAAAACCACTTGTCTGCATTTAGTAACAGCAGTGCGCCACCATGTGGTGAAAAAGGCAAAAGATTCAACCCTTTAAAAAAATGTGTAAATGATTTCAAATTCAGTGTTGTGCAGAAACATGTCAATTTTAAAAATGTTTCGATGTAAAACAATTTTATCATCAGCAGCAAGATCATAAAAATAATACTGATGGCGCTTCCTCTTTACAGCATCCAGACTTTGTTTTCTTAATCACTCCGTTGGAGAATGTAGCGGCAGCTTCTTGAGATACTACTACGACGCAGCGCATGGCAAGTGCAAAAAGTTTCTTTGGACTGGTTGCCATGGAAACGGGAACAGGTTTTTTGATGCTGACAGCTGCAACGCCACCTGCTATGAGTTCCACAGTAACCGTGAGCATTCGTTTCTCTCAACGTGACAGTTGTTTCATTATATTTTAAAGAATTTGGGTTATTCACTACAACAAACTGATGTTTATTGTTTTGTTTTCTACAGATGAGAGTGACAAAGAAGAGGATGAGGAGGAACCAGACACTCCTATTGGTCAGTGAAACATAGTCAATAGACATTTAATTTCATGTCCTCTTTTGAGTCTTTTATTATTTCTGCTAATCACAAATCCTTGTCCGTAATAAATTACTGCCTTCGTTCACAGCTATCATCTGTGGAGTTTTGCTTGCCATCATCGTCGTCGCTGTTCTCATTACTGTGACTGTCCTCACACTTCAGTCAAAGTAAGTGCTTTTTTTTGTTTGTCATTTCTTCCTTCATTTTAAAAAAAGCAATACAATTATTAAGGGTTCATTCAGGTCGACTCAAGTGTTTTAAAACTGATCATCTAGGAAGAAGGAGAAGGGCGCAGAGAAGGCACCCAAAGGGAAAGCGAGTGTCTCCCAGCAAGATTCACCTCTTCAGGAGAGTGGGGTTGAAATGACATAAATCTCCCTTCAACAACTCGTAGTGTTTTTAACCTGCTCGCCTTTAGATTTTTTTTCTTTTTGTCACAAAAGCAAATGCATCATTGTTGTGTCTGAGGGCTGCATTCAAAGTTTTTTTTAATTCAATATCTGAAATATTAGTTTTATTTAATTTGCTGTTTTACCTGTGCAAAGTGATTCTTTTGTAAAATTCTAGACTACTTTGGTAAAGTGAAATCAAATGAAACAAGTAAAAAAAACTATAACAATAAAACATCAAAATGTAAATATTCTGTATCTTAAGATTTTCATTTGGTTTTACTGATCAATAATGTGAATCTTTTGTTTTAGAAGAATCTATAAAACTTTTCTAAGTAACCTGATTTTGGTACATTTAGTTTAAAAAGAGCCATTTCCCCAAAATGATGTTTTATAGGCTGTTGTTGGCCTGAATAGCAGAACATTCATTTAGTTTATTTTATCATTAAGCAGACACTGGGAAAAAAAATCATCAAATCTCTTTTGTTAAAATATTCTGTGCTGTTCCACAAATTGCATTGCAGGATGTTTTTGGTGCTTTTATATACTTTTCGCATTGCAGCAGGTCTAAAACAACATAAAGTTTCAATTGGATTGTGTTGGTTTCAATAAAATATCCTTGTGTTATGTTTGTCTTTATCTTGACATCAGTTCCATCACCAATTTCATCACTTTTATTATATTTAACAAGTGTTTATGAAACCAGAAAACGTAAACTCTATGACAAATAAGTGCACCACAACATTGTGACCATATACCGGTAAGCGCTGCTCATCTTGTGCTGGGAAAACATGCATATACCTCTGAAATTTGCCACCTAATTTAGAACTTTGTGGTTTTAAAATGTATTTCAGAATTTCTCTTGATATTTGCTGACATTCTGAGATAAATATGAGATCACAAAATAGTTCAAGCAGTGCTGTATAAAGTTTTTATTTCAAAACAGAACTTAACAGGAAGCTACTCATACTTTTAAACCATGTTAAAAATGTATGGTTGTTTACATTATGGCAATATCACTGGACCGTTATTGTAAAGCAAATATTTCAGTTGCAAACTGTCATTAAGATGCTTTTGACTTATTAATTTCATTCATGTGCTCTTACTCACTTAGAATTGTTGTTAGACTTTATTAACATGAAATCAAGGTCTACACCTGCATATGTTTACAAAAATAACGGGTCAATAATAGCAACTGTTGCACAAATACAACTTCAATATCAATACTCTATCTGCCATTAAGAGCTTTATAATAAAATGCAACAATAGAAAGGTAAAAACGACCAAAAGTGAGATGACAATTGCAAATAAAAAACAAAAATATACTGCTTCAAACAAATCTATTTAAACAATCAAATGAAAGCTAAAGGAGGGGTAGCTTATGGCAAGCCGTTTTAACATTTAAACAACAAACGGACCGCTCTGTAATTCCTATTTTATACAGCAATAATTTAATTTATCCCTATCATGTGTATTGGGTTTGCAGCACCTCCTATCTACAAATACATTTCTCCTATCTGGAATGAACATTATGAACAGTAGAAACTGAATTCTGACTACAGGAGAAACTCTCATTTTAGAAAAAAACTCTTATTTCAGATAGGTAAAATTAAAAATCCACTCTTGCTGTCTGTAATTGTGTGTTTGGATATCCAACCATAAATCTTTTTGGATATCTTAAAATACTTTTTTGCTAGTAATAATTACTAATATCTCAAGTGTCTTTAACTAGTTCAAAAATAAATTGAGGATATCCTAAATAAAATTGTTACTAGTATAAATGTATGTTTATATATCCAAAATACAATTACAGACAATAAAAATAGTTTTAATTTTACAATAGATTTATAGATATCTGGAAAACATATAGTCAACTTAATAAATGTTAAAACGGCTTGCCATACCCTAGTCTCTTAAAGCATTATTCCTAAGACATTATTATTTTATAAGCTGTGTACAAATGATAGCAGGGGTTTGTTTTTGTTTTGTTTTTTGCAGTGTTTTTGCAGCTTGACGTATTTAATGAAAAATAAACCTTTTTAAGTAGTAGATAATACGTTTGGAAGAAGACGGTGTGAGCAGAATAAGGCGACTTAAAAATGTAAAAACACTCGCACATTGGTTTAATTGTGTTTGTGGGTGAGTTTTACGTTTTAAAACGAAACAATGTTAGCTCTGAAACCAGAACGCGAACAAAGGCGGAAGTACTAAAACGTTTCCCTCCGTGGTTTTTCATCTTTGTACTCTCAAACTGACAAACAGCCTAGCCGGCAGAATCTACGTCACTTCCTCAAATTATATCCATTTGTTTGTGGCGAGCGCCAGCAGTTACCTGCTGCTTACACACCAAAGATAGCGTTACTATTCTGTGTTACAGCGTGTGTGTGTGGGTGGACGCTGCCTTCGTTTTGCCTTCTGTAGACCCATACTTTAAATAAAGCTAGCTTTATAGCACTTGCACCAAACGCGTTAGCGTCAGCGATGGCAGGAAAACGTGCGTTCTCGACCATAAGTAGTTAGTCGGCTAACGTTAGCCAGCTAGTTTAGGTTAATTGGCTAACTATTGTTAGCTGCCCGCGTTTTGGTGCCGTCCTGGTACCGTTAGTATCGTTGTGTTGGCAGAGTTTCTTGGTTTTGCTAGCTGATGGAGTGCCCTCATCTGGGCTCCAGCGTAGGCTGTGCCACTGATTCCCCCAGGTTCCCTAACGGTACTCCGTCCTCCTGGTCCTGTAATGGTAAGAGAGTGGTGTTTGTCTCGGTTTATCTACACGCTAAACGGTAATATGTACATTAAATGCAGTCTGAGTGAATATTTTCTTCCAGCCTTTGATTAAACGACTGAGACTGCAATGCTTATCTCAGTTTGATAATTACACTGTAGCTACAAGTCCACACAGCCCAAACCACAACGGCAAACTGCTGTATACGAGTTATACTTGAGCTACGTAGTTCTACTAAACAGGATCATGTTTTATTTCTAGTCTGCAGGTCTAATAAAAGTCCATGGATCTGCCTCACCTGTCTTGTGGTGCATTGTGGGCGGTAAGTCTTTTTATTTTGTGAGCAAGAAATTGTCAGTCTTTTTTTGTTTTGGGGTCAACAACATTATACTGGCTGTTGTTGATAAATAATGGTTATAAAGTCTCCAGAGAACAGCCACAGGTCAGATAACTCTGTAAGGATTTTACCAAATGCCAAAGATCTACAGAAAACAAAGACTGGTATTTTTATTTGTCATAAAGATTCTTTTTTGGAAAATAATAAAATAGAAATAACCATTATTGTCACTCAGTGAAGAAATTCAGATGTACCAGACATCTAAATAAATCTTTACACATTTTGGCACGTAAACCCTGAGCTTATTTTAGGGTTTTTTTTTTAATGGCAGTGTACATTAAAACATAACATTTTGTAACTTTTTTTTGTTTTTTTAATGATATAAATTTAGCATCATCTTAGTTACAACCACATGATCTGAACAATTGGAGCTCAAATGAATATTAGTATTTTTTATAATTGTTTAATAATCAAGATATAAGTTTGATTTGTAGGATTTCACCAATAATTGAACTTAAAATATGATCCCAAACTATTTATTATTCAAAGCAGTATCTTTCCATAAAGATTTTATTTGTAGTAGAATTGATAATAATGCTTCTATTCTGTCTGATAAATCATGATTCTTTTCATTATAGTGTTGTTTTTCATTTATAGATATGTCAATGGACACGCTAAGAAACACTTTGAAGACAGCCATGGCCTTGGCGTGTGTCAGAGAAAGGGTGACAAACAAGAAAAGGATAAAAACCCTCATTCTGCCTGCATGGACTGCTGTAACCTCAGTGTATTTTGGTGGGTGTTCATAATAAAGATATTGATATCTGAAACCAGTCGTGTCCTGATTTCAAAGAATTAACAGTCAAAAATGTTTGTTTTCATAATTGAATATGTCAAAACCTTTCCCCCTCTAATAATAGGAGCTGTTTCTAGTGAGAATCATGATTTAAAATGTGTGTTTCTCTTAAGGTTTTATTGAGTGTAAACAAGTTGATTATATCTCTATTAATTTTGATGTTTATAGTTACAAATGCGATGACTTTGTTGTCAATGACACCAAACTCGGGTACGTACAGAAGTTGAGGGAACATCTTCAGAGATTAGAAAAGTAAGTACTAATTTTTTTTTAAGTATTCTTATTCTGCTGTGTCATTAGTCAGTAATGCTTTCTCTTTTTACAGTGCAGTCTTTTTGGGTGACCGACAGAGGAAAAGAAAATTTCAGGAAAGCCCAACTGGAGATGGAAAGTTGTTAAAAGAAAACGTATGTGTTAGCCTGCAACATGAAGACTTCACAATAAATACACACTTCAATACAATAATGCACCCTGTTGTTTCAGGATGAGGTGGCTTTAGGTGCAACCGGTTTGAGGAACCTGGGCAACACCTGCTTCATGAATGCCATTCTGCAGTCCCTCAGGTAAGATTCTTCACCCAAGATGAGGTATGTGGGTGGTAGAGTGGCTGTAAAAATCAAATCAGTAGCTCTGGCTCTGTAGACTCAGGGCCCCACAACCAGTCATCCTTTATTAATACAGTCTGGGGCACAGTCAGGGGGATTACAGGGGCTGCTTAGAAACAAGGAGCAGCCAAGGCCAGGTTTCACTGCTAACACACATTTTTACCTCACTGCTTCAAAATGATCCTGTGTGTTTACGTCATATATATATAAGGATGCCTTATAGTGTTATTATTATTAATAACATGTTTCCATTCTTCTTATCGTCTTGTTGAAATTAATTTGTGAACACTAAAATAAATGTTTTATTTCTCATTGGTTGCAGGATGTCATGTTAATTTATGTGATCACAAAATGTGCTTCTTGACAGCAACATCGAACAGTTCAGCTGTTATTTCAAGGAACTGCCTGCAGTGGCTCTACGCAGCGGTAAGACGGCAGGAAGAAGGATGTACCACACCCGCAGCCAAGGGGACAACAGTGTGTAAGGTCCTCTTCTGCAGGAAGGAGAATGTATGGGCATATATGTGGCTTTCATTTCAGCAAGTATAAACGCAAGAAAAACTTTTATATGATTAATGAAATCAGATCAGAAGTGGTGGGATGCTGAGAAATTATTTTAACTCAAGATTAAGATGCAAACTTAAGAGTTTAATATAATTTCATAAACATTTAACGCATCAGTGTCTGGTTTTAGTTGTTGCTTCTTCCAGACTGAGCTGCAGAGTAACAGAGTTGCTTTCTGATGAACAGATCTTTAGTGGAGGAGTTCAGGAAGACTCTTTGCTCTCTGTGGCAAGGAAACCAGACCGCCTTCAGTCCAGACTCCTTATTTTACACCATATGGAAGATCATGCCAAGTTTCAGGTAAACCATCACTGTACAAAGCTACTAATGCTGAAGTTTAAATGGTTTCCTTTTCAAAGACAGTTTATGTTTTTGCACTATTGCAATACAAAGCCTTGTACGTTTTCACAGAGGCTATCAGCAGCAGGATGCCCATGAATTCATGCGTTACCTGCTAGACCACCTCCACAGGGAGCTCCAGTACAGCCGTAACGGGGCGTCTCACCCAGTCTCCCCTCAGGACGGGGGGAGAATTTCCACCACTGAAGGCAAATGCTGCATGTGAGTCTATCTGATCTTAAAGGGGATGTTATGTTTGCTGTGGTTAACTTGCTTCGTAGTATCTTTTAGCATTTCCATATTTGCAAAGTCATTTTTTAATGATTATGAATTTGTTATATGGCTTGTTTTATCTTTTCTATTGATTAAAATATTTTCACACTACTGTATTCTTGATTAAATCGCAGAAACGGGCCAGCCAGTGTTGTCACATCTATTTTTGGTGGTATACTTCAGAACGAAGTCAACTGCCTGATATGTGGGACAGAGTCTCGAAAGTTCGACCCTTTTCTTGGTAAGAGAAACTACATACTGTACGGAAGTTTAAAGAAACATTTTGTATTTATTTTTATGAATTTCCTGGACTTGAAAAACCGTTTACGGTTTTAAGTTCTGTCTCCATCTGTGTGGTTCCAGATGGTAAAGTTTCTGGAGCTTTGGCGCAGTATGAAGCATTAAACTGAATATTTTCTTTTCGATTCAGATCTGTCTTTAGACATTCCCAGTCAGTTCAGACAAAAGAGAAGTAAGGACCAGGAGCCAGGCCCGGCATGTACTTTACGTGGTAGGTTTTCTACCATCAAAGAGAACATATGTTCATTTTTTACCATTTAAAAACACGGTGATGTAATTCATGAAGATTATCTGTTTGTGATATTTTTTTAGACTGCTTACGTAGCTTCACTGACCTGGAAGAACTTGATGAAACAGAGCTGTATTATTGTCACAAGTGTAAAAAACGCCAGAAATCAACGAAGAAGTTCTGGATCCAGAAGCTGCCAAAAGTACGAGGAAGATATCTTTATTCTAATTTATTGCATATCTTTTTTTAAACTCTTTATTCTATAAAATGTAGTATAGAAATATATTTTCATCACACTATGTATGTATTTATTTAATTTGCAGGTTTTGTGTCTGCACCTCAAGCGCTTCCACTGGACGGCCTTTTTGAGAAACAAGGTGGATACCTACGTGGAGTTTCCACTGAAAGGTCTGGACATGAGAGGATACTTACTGGAGGTGAGGGTGTTTGATTAATTACTGAGCAGCTGTTTATTGTTCCAGTTAAAGCAGGTTTTTGTTCAGCGTCGCCTGCTCATGATTACACCCTGTTATAAGACCTAGAATTCAATAGATCAGTGAGCTATTAAATAACCTTCATGTTAAGTTTCTTGATTTGTCAGCAGGCATCAATTTGAAGCAGTTTTTTTGTTTGTTTGTTTAATCTGAACAAAGGTGCAAACCCTTCAAAATGTCTTTATATTGTTAGTTCATGTAAAGTTTTTTAAATCACTGATGACATTCAGCTTTTAGTTCCTTTTAAACTTTTGTCCATTTTTAAATTAGCCATCTTACAAAGGTGTGTCCTGGTTACATGACGATTTTCTCCAATTAAATAAGAAAAAACTAATAGTGATGTGTGCTTCAGAAAACCTGCTCTCTGAGATTTCCGCCTGCTTGTGCTCATTTGCCTTATTTGTTCAACCCACTGTTAGAACTTTGGGGTGACTTTTGATGATAATCTCTCCCTTGATCCTCATGTTAAGACTGTTGTCTGTTCCTGCTTTTTCCAGTTGAGGAACATTTGCAAAATTTGTTTTATAATTTCTAATACAGAGATGGAAGTGGTTAGTCTCAGTAAGTACTCACTGGATCGTCTTTAGCTTGTCCAAAATACTGCAGCTAAATTTTCGACTCAAAAGCGCTCCCATGTCACACCTTTACTGGTCTTTTGCATTTGCTCCGTTTAGTACAGAACCCAGTTCAAAGTTCTGGTTTCTACTTTTAAGGTTCTGCATGGTAATGCACCCTCATTAATCTCTGAGCTTTTGCATCTTAAAGGGATATTCCACCAGAAAGTGATTTTTTTTTTGTCTGTTGCCATATTCCACATAGTTAGATAAGTGGGCAAAAACAATTAGTAACCCAGCCCAGCCGTTTTACTGATCCAGCAGTACTCCCTTAGCTTTAGCTTAGCGTAAAACACTGTAAGTGAATGGTAACAACTAGCATTGTAAGAAAAAAG
This sequence comes from Callopanchax toddi, assembly GCA_006937965.1. Taxonomy (NCBI): domain Eukaryota; kingdom Metazoa; phylum Chordata; class Actinopteri; order Cyprinodontiformes; family Nothobranchiidae; genus Callopanchax; species Callopanchax toddi. The sequence continues at coordinate 3,140,328 of SSNR01000001.1, forward strand.
TCCTTAAAACTCACTCAGTAGTGATACTAATTCTGCCTAGTGACCTCAGTAAACATATCAACTGCAAGTGGAAAAAAAAAGTAACAAAGGAATTAGAGGTACTATTTTAGACTCGGGACTACTTTATGACAAAGAACAGCTGTAAGCCTCCACTGAACGGCGCAAGGACATGACGCAGCGTCTCCAAGGAGACCTACATCCGTAAACGCGTATCTGAACATTGTTTTCAAACCTCACAGACGATGAAAAATAACACAAAGTCGGGAGCTGCAAAGAGATTATCTTCAAAAAGTGTTACCAGGTTTAGCCTAGTACTAGCCAGTATTTGTATTTACGCACGTAGGCGTCTTTGGGGCTGCTGCATTAAATTAAAATCCTAAAACCCTGTATATGTTATTTTTTTACGCCTCTACAGTTATGCAGCTGCACAGAGTTAGACCTGTTGACTCCACACAGAAACGGCAACACGTGCAGCATGACATCACTTTGTTGCATTGGTTAAACACCTGCAAACTAGAACACAGTAGCAGCTTAAAGTGAAAAGCGAGAGTATGTCAGCGGTCTGGAGGTATTATAAAGTTGACAACAACATTGTAGGAGTATCAGATCAGGACTCGATATCGGCAGATCCTCAAAATCAAATGACTCGGACTTGAGGGCCAAAAAACCTGATCAGGACGTCCCTACTTTGAAATGAGGTGTTTTATTAGTTTTAATCGTGGCTTGCTTTCCTTTTGCTGTTGTAACTGAAGGTTTTGAGCGCATTTATACTTGATCAACCTGCCAGAATATGACACATCTTGGTTTTACGAGTCAGACTACCATCTTTATTGACCTGAAAGCATTATCAGCCCATTTCAGTGAGAGATTTGAGACTTTATTAGGACTTAAAGGGAGGGCAGCTATTTTCCCCCTTTAGTTTATTTAGTTTTACTATATTATTTGAACAACTTTACACACATCCTTAACTTTTACTGAAAGGTAAACATTTATGGTATGTTATCGAGTGAATAAAAAGACATTTCTTCACATGTTCTAATTTGACCAATTCAGAGATTTTCATGTTTATTTTTTTGATGTCTTAAAGTAAAACTACTAGTTACTCTGCTGTTAGTCATGCAGCTTTTTTGTGCACATATTTGCCTTTTTTTAAATATAAAATCCACCTTTTGCTTTTTTCTATTTGCAGCCTGAGAACTCGTTACCAGGAAGTTGCCTGTATGACCTCGTTGCCGTCGTGGTGCATCATGGATCTGGGTGAGGTCCTGTTCTGCATGTTTCAGTCTTGACTTTGTGATTTAAGTTTTTATGACAAAAAATGGTCAGAGTTACTGCAATTTAAAATTTTCCTTGGTTAGGAAAAATTCTAGTGAAGTACAGACATAGAAAAAATATAAATATATTGTTTCTTTATGGCTGTAATTATAGTGTTTATTTGACAAATACAGCAGCTTCACGTTGCACAGACTCATTTGATGACTTTTCCACGAGTTGGAAAGTTAAAGAGCTGAGTTGCTACATAAAAACACCTAATTAGATGTCTGTCCGTCAGCTGTGTTGTTTGTGTTTTTAAGTCACAATGGAAATATTCCAGATTTGTCTAAATGCTTATTGGCTAACAAATTTAAATATTGATGTGATGACAACAAAACTGAAAATTAAAATGTTGCTATTTTAGCTTTGGCCTCTAGGTGGCAGTGTTGTTCTGTGTTTGTGGTAACCTGAATGTGTCCCTCTTGCTCCAACATGAATAAATACATTCTTGTAAAAAGCCAGAAGGGATAATGTGATAAATGAGAGTGTGTGTGTTTACAGGGTTGGATCGGGGCATTATACAGCATATGGCAGCCACGAAGGCCGCTGGTACCACTTCAATGACAGTACAGTGACTCTGACCAACGAGGATGCGGTGAGGAAGGCCAAGGCCTACATCCTCTTCTACGTGGAGAGGACCAGTCAGGCGGACGTAGACGAGATCACCACCGACGGCGCGGCCACAGACAGCGTTTCGTCAGAAGTGGTTTCTCAGGACAACGTCGCAGCAGACGCCACAGAAATGGCTTTGATGGATGGGGCACCCACACAAACGAACGTCTCGGATGAAAGAGCCCAGGGGAACACGGCCATAAATACGGCAGAGTTAAACGAGGCAGACAAAGCGTCGGAGGAGGCTGTGACAGACGGAGATACCTCAGAGCAGACTGGAACAGAAGCAGCTATACAACCTGTCGCACCGTGATTCTGTCACAGCTAGCTTTTGGTTTCACCTCAGTCACATTTGTGATGCGTCACAAAACTCGATTATTATAGTGGTGAATTTTCCCATTTAATGTTTGCATCTCTCTCGTGTTTGACATTTTAAAACTCACGTTTGATTTGCCGCTTTATTTTTTAAGTGTCTTCTTTTTCTTGGTGTATTTCCCCGCTGAGATAGACTTCTCTGTGTTTAATAGATTCCAAAAGTTACTGTTTAAGTGAAGATCGAAAACCTCTGCTGGTCTAATGTTCAGTGAACTGAATTTGTGTGATCATGGTGTCATTGTTACACTATTTGGCATTTCTTTTGTTTTCTATAGGTTTCTTATTATTATTTTGTATGTTCCACTTCCTAACATGTATTTCTGGTTTCCAGTTAGTTGATTTTAGTGTTTAGAAAGCAAAGACTTACAGGTGCTGATTTGGGCTTTTAGAAAGTTAACTTCTTGATCAGGACTCAAAGGATCAGATAATTGTCAACATATTATGTCTGTGTTGGTGGTGAAATATCACTTTTTATGTTTTGTTTAACTAAAAGTGACAGTTTTGGGACCTGATCTATTTCACTGTAAAAAAAAAAAAAAAAAGACGTATCAGCCAATGTTGTCAATACAATGAAAACTGATTCATACTTTTGTGTTGAATTGTTTTTAATTATTTATGAATCCAGCTTCATTTAGTAACTTGAAGGCAGTAGCTTTAATATCTACAATTAATGTTTTTTTTAAGCTTTAAAACTACAATTACAAGTTATCTGAAAAGCTTCAAGTTGAAGCAATTAAGTCCACTTTATTTAAATGAGGGAAAACAAGTAAAAAATTGCAATTAATGCTTTTTTTTGTGGACCAAAACGGTAGAATTAAAATCCACTTGACATTTAATTATCAGTGATGAGCAGAATTTATGCTAAAAGTCAGATTTTGGAGGAGAGACCTTTCGTGGGGGGTTTTGTCTGCTGCCCGTCTTCAGCCTTGAGCTAAGATCCACCCACACCCAGGCACACATGCACATCGAGCCCCCCTCTAACACACGTGCCAACCAGTCAGCCCGCTCATTCGGGCGAGAACAAGCCCTCCTGTATGCACAGGAACAGCTGCACTTCATCGCCAGCTCACAGGTGGCTGTGAGCGCCGTACTCTGCCCCCTGTTGATGACACAAGTGGCCTTTTTTCTTTCTTATAAAATCTCATCGGATCAGAGGTCTGCTGGAGAACGTTATGAGTCACAGAATGTAATCAGCCCTCCAACGCCGGCATTTCCTTTAGTCTGGACGGTTATTTTCCCCAGATAGATTGTTGATAAGTTGAGCAGGACATAAAGTGATGACACGTGCAGGCTAATGATATTTTGCCATCAGTACATCCTCTGCTGTTGAGCAAACACGTGCTGAGTCATAGTTTACTATGCTGCCTCTGACGAAGTCCTACGTAATGCTTGTGACTCACATGTCGAACATTCCAGGTTGGGGCTGGAGACTGGTTTAAATATGACACCATGATGGTCCACAGGCCTGAAATTGTCTCACTGATGCTTCTTTATGATGCTCGTCTGCACTCTATCTGTAAATCCTCTAAAAATCCTTATAAAGTGTGCAGAGTCTAATCATATCAGAACGTCATGGATACACAACGTTTCAAGTCTCTTATTTGGATGCATTGATTTAACTCAAGTTGTGTTTACACATTCTTTGGTTTTGACTCCAGCGATTCATAAACTTAGATAAAGATTGATTAATTGGAGTGTAGATTATGACCTCACATGTACATACTCACTGATTAGTGACAGCGTGTGACCTGTGGTCAGGTCAGGAGTCCGTTAATGTATTTTTTAAAAATTCAGAGCATTTTTTGTCTTTACGAGTCCCTTTCTTAAAATATAAAACACGTTTCGATTGAAATTCTGATTAATCAACCAGTTCAGCATCATTTATAAACTTTAATTTTTATAATTGAATGTGGGTAAACAGGAACTTAAATTTTCCTCCATTTTTTATTAAAATTGTTGTTTTTTTTACATAAAAAGTTGATTTTCTTAATGTCTTTATTGATCAGGTTTGAATGTAAATTGAAACTTTAACTGAACAATTTAACCAGGAGTGTATTTTTTAATGTAATTTATGCACGTTGGAGTGTGTGTGTGTGTGTGTGTGTTTCTGTGAAGTAGGCCAGGACAGTGTAAACATCTGGCTCGGTCCAGAGCTCGCTGCCTGTTGAGAGCCGTGACAGATGGCAGGGGAGCGGATGGCTCAAACACTTCCATCTTTGAACGTATCGCAGTTGTCTTCCTAAAATAGCCTCCACTCCACCGCCTTATATGTGCAGGCCTTCAGCATGTACGTGTGTGTGTGTGTGCCTGAGGGGGCATCATGTATCTAGGCCACACAATACAGACTGGGGGGGTTCATTGTTGCAGCCTACCAGCAGGTCTATCCGCCCTGCAGGGACGAGGCCTCTCCAGCATGCATCTCACTCAGCTCAACCGTGAGTGTCTCCTCCACCTTTTTTCCTTCCTGGACAAGGACAGCCGCAGGAGTTTGTCCCTTACCTGTGGCCGGCTGCGGGAGGTTTTTCTGGACCCCCGCCTTTGGACTCTACTCCACTTCAGCTCCCCATGTCAGCTCAGACAGGACAACTTTGTGCTGGGACCCTCTCTGCGGTATTTGACTATTTGCTGGTACTCCAGCAGGGTCCTGCAGGTGTGCAACATAGAGGACTGGTTGAAGAGCTCGTTCCAGAAGGACATCTGCAGTAAACATGAGAGCCTGGTCAGCACTTTCCTAGCTCATGTCTGCCACATGTGAGTGTGTTCGGAGCTTTTGGTAGGACAGCTGAGAAGATCTTTATTCCTTGTTTTAATGATTAAAACAACTGATGAGTTCCTGCTCAGTTTGTGATACAAACCAACCATCCTTTAACTTTGTTTCATGTTAAAAAAAAAATCAAAAAGAATACTTTTTAGTTAATGATCATTTGAAGTTTGTTTGAGGTCACTTGAGACCACAGCAGCAAGCAAAAAGAGTTTTCATTTCAAAGCACATGTTTGAGTCCAGCTGCCATGTTTAGCTGTCGGGAACAGAATCATCAGAAACAGATGGTGGACCTGGAGCCGGCTGCTGAGAGAGACCAAAAGAATGACACATCTGTGGGACATGAGACTAATTCTATTAAGTAACACAACTCTGGACACATATCAAATTAAATTTACTGGATGATGTGACACTTGGATTTGATTGGTCACTGAAACTTGGTATCATGCAGGTTTCAGCCCAGAGAGGCCTAATGAGGGTCTCTGGGTAATTTCTTCATAGCAGCCAGTAATAAGTGCTGATGTGAGGGAGCTCAGCCACTGCAGCTGCTGGCCAGGATAAAACCAAACATAAAAAAGAGAGAAAGAGAGAGAGAGGGCTGGCTTTGTGGGACAATGAGCATTTCCCGTATTGTGAAATCTGAGATTCAAGACACGAGAGCTGGGAGATGAGCCGAAACTAGAACCACCTACTTTTGTCCAGGGCTTGTATTTCAACGCCTTTTAGGGCTCATGCTCTTTGCATACTGATAAACCCTCCCAAACCGTCTGAAAGGGAGAGGGAAAAGTGCACGTGATGGAGTGGGAGGGCCCACGGAGAAGCTGTGGGAGTGATAAAGAGTGATTTGGCCACAGACTCTCCCAGTCAGCTGCACACTGAAGATTTATGCAGGCAGGTGGAGCCTAAGAATTGGCTCTTTGTAGCCGTTTGAGGGATGAACATGTGCGTCTGTCTCTGCCTGCCTCTTCAACTCTGACGCCAAGCATGTCTGTCTTTGGAAAAACCAATAAAATATAGAGTTTGTCTATAGGCGCCACGATTGTGTTGTTGTGAAGTGACTATACGTCACTTATCCAGAGCTCGGTTGTGATTATCTTGTGGTCCCAACATGAAAAAAACATGCAGCCGATTCTTCCTGGGTGGCAGAAGAAGCTCTGATTTAAAGTGAAGTCTTCCTGAGCTGCTTTGATTTGCACCCATTTGCCTAAATTGATGCGTTCTCTTGCAAAATCAGAAAAACAGCACGTCCTTGGGTTTTGTTTAAGTTGTCATTTCTGCTGCTGGTATTGACAACATTTAAGCTTTCAGCCACTTCTGACAACATTTTATTCTGAGGGAGTCAAATCTACTTTAAAAGGAAGCGTTCCACTTTCAATACAGCTGGAGATGCGTCGTAAACGTTTCTTCTTTTTATTCACAGAACAATACGAGCAGGCAAGGTCTAGGAAAGCAGGCAGGTCGTTGGAGAGATGACGACGGCTTTGTGTCATGGTGTTCTGACCTCTGAGTCTGAGCTGTTTGTTTTAACATGAATTACATTAAACGTGACCAAAGGAAGAAATAACACAGAACCCTCTGTATCATGAAAATTAACTTTGCAAGATAAAATAACAGGTGGGTTTGATTTTCTGCCCTATTTGATATGAAACATTAGTATTGTTGATTAAATACTCTGAAATGGGGGTTTTGGTCTCTTCCTAGTAGGTCTCAGCTTCTGCTTTTCCCAGAATGCACTGCAGTCCACAACACCACTGTTGCTTTATGAACATTTATTCTCCAGCCTGTTGTGGAAAACAACTCAGATCTCAGAATTTCCCGTCAATATGAACCGTATTTTATAAACCTTAACGATGCTGTTAGTTTTACATTAGATGGCTGATCTTGTCCTGACAGGAAGTGCTCCAGCTAGCTGCTAGTTTTGCTTGAAAACAACAAATCTTTTTAAAATAATCCATTAATGTGAAGCTGGGGAGTGATGCTAATTTTTATACAAAGTGGTTGTAAATACTTCTGTGATTCCGTGAGAAAGCAACTTTGGTCTCATCCAAATTTAAATTAGCCTTTTCCTTTAGCCTGCAGTAAACTCTATTTCACCAAACTGAGGTTGTTCAATGAGCTAGCTACAACAATTAAACGGAGAAGAGGGAAGATTTGAAAAACGAACCTCTTGAGCGCCGCACCTGGTGCTGCGAATAACTACAGTCTTGAACGGGAGCGCGCACAAACTTCTCACTATCTCATAAGGGTTCAACCAAAGGCAGCTGGAGATTCCATAAATAAGAATACATTTTATTAATACAAAAGGAAATATAGTAAAACAATGCCCCGCGACACACACACACACACACACACACACGCGTGCACACACACACAGAGACTGTGGAGTCGATGTAACAGAGCTAATCTCGCTAGCTGCTATGTTCCAGTCCTTCCCAGCTGCCTGTATCGCTAAAAGCTTTAATCAGTCGGTGTTCTCTGACTCCCGGAGGTGAATTTGAGAAATCTAGGCTGATAGAATCATGTCCCGCCCCCTCTATCACCCTAGATTTCTCAAGTTCGCATCACGGAGTGGAGCTCCGGAGCACCCGGAGGAGCGTGCGCTGCACACCCACCTTTGATGCACTGTAAGCGGACTGAGGTCCAGGAAACAGTCGGGGATTTGAGGCCTATCGTGCCGAGACCCATAAACATGGACAGATTGCTGTGCGGTCGCCTATAACAGCACCTTTAGCTCTGTGGAACCCTATAATCCATCAGAGAGGTTTTCAGCTCCATAAACGCTGCCAAGATAACACCAGTTTAATGAGAAAAACCACAAATCCACCTACTGGATATACATTTATTATTACTTTTTTAGCTTCCAGAACGCGCAGCAGCGTCAGTTGATGTCACATCCGTAGGACAGCGCGGGAAATTCGTTCCCAAATTGCAGAACATTTTACAGCTCACAGCCTGTTCAGGATAATGGAATGATACATTGGTGGCCTCATTCTTTTTGATTTAAAATGCTTCATCACTTAAAACTGAGCATGCATGATTATTTTTATTTAAAATCTTCCCTCTTGTCCCTTTAAGTCACAAACCTACTTGAAAAGATTTACCGTCATCTCTATCACTAGAACTATCACTTTATAAAAAACTAAATCAACATTTGGAAGAAAGCAGGAGTTTCTTTCCCTCTTAACACCATATAAAATGTTGATGTTTTAAAAGGAGAATAAAGCCACAAAAACATGAAAGTTTTTCCACTGTGCTTCAAATGACACACCACCACATCTGGAGACGTACGCTGATTCGCTGAAGTGTTTTGACAAGACGTGCATCATAATATGTGTGTGTGTGTGTGTGTGTGTGTGCGCTGACAGGGTGGATTATGTAACAAAGGTTGATCACGTCTTTCTAATTCCTGTTCCACCTACCTGCTTTCACTTCACTGCATGCTTTCTCTTCTTCTTCTGCTGAAAGTCATAAATAAGTGACTAAAGCCTTCATTCTCTCTTTTTTTTTATTGTGATCACATCACCTAATGAAGTGGCTGCAGCAGCTGCTGGGCACATGACCATACATGCTCAGAGGTTACTGGGGCAGCGTCCTCACAGCACTGGAATATGTTTGGCTCACATGTAGGAAAGCAGTAACATTATGTAAGACTTTATGTAATCTGCATCGGCGAACATGAATGACACCCCTGATCTGTTGCCATCTGAGTGTCTGCCTGCCTGCGCCGTGCTGCTGCTGGCCTGCCAGAGGGCTGCAGTGATACTCGATACTGTGCAGAAATGACTCAAACGGGCCCTGTGGTGACGTTTGTTATTTATTTTTAGACGTTACTTTTAAGTATAAAGCAGAGAAACATAAGAGAAGGCCTTCTTTATCAGGCTTTAACTCTCTCAATTCATTCCCTGTGAAATGTTTGCCTTAAAAAAAGCTGATTATGTTTCTGACTCTTGTCTTGTTTCACACCTCTTTCATTGATGATTAGATCAGTCGACTTTGGTTACTTGAGTCTATTTTAGACCTAAACAATGCAAATCTGAACATAAGCACTCACACCTGGAAGTATTGTTTACATAAGATCTTTCCAGACAGACTAATCTCCTCCTCCTGAGTCATGTCTCTGTGAACTGTCCCACAGGTGTCCCAACCTCCTCTGTCTAACCCTGTCCGGCTGCGCTCACATCACTGACCAGGATGTGACCTGTGTGCTGCAGAGCTGCAAAAAGCTTCGCGACCTCCACCTGGAGAACTGCGTCCGGATCACAGACTGCAGCCTGCAGGGTGTGGAGGCACACGGAGGCAGTCTGGAGGAGGTCAGAGTGGATTTCTGCAGGAACATCACTCAGGCGGGGCTGCAGAGCTGCAAGAAGAGGAGGCCGGTGATCCATCTGAGTGCAGAGAGGAGCGCTGACATGATCCCTGATAGTAAACCTGAAGAGAAGGTGCAGCTCAGGAGATCGCTGCAGAAAGTCCTGCAGTTCTCCTGATTGGAGAAGGAGGAACATCTCTGCAGCAACGTTCCAAAAGAACTTCATGATAATGTTTTTGTGTGATGGCAGTGTTTTTATACAACTTTTTATATCATATTTATTTATTGTAAAAGATTTTTGTTACAAAGACACACTAAGCATCCTTTTTAAACATTCGACGTGGTTGTTTAACCAAAATATAACCTTTCATAAAAATCCAACTGTCACATTTGTACAAATTTACCAGCAGCTAGTTTGGTGTGATCAGACAAAAACCTGAACAGGTTTCTGTCCAAATGTGAAACAACGTTGTCCTAAATGTCAGGAGTATTATTTCTCTCAGGAAAAAAAACTATTTTCAAAATAAAAGTAGCCATGTTATGATGTGTTAGGCTATTTCTTGGAGAGCAGTTTCTGCTCTTAAAGGCATACTCAGTAGCCAGGTAAACAATGTAGCTTTTAACTTTTTTTTAAAGCCTCTTAACAACGTTTCAACATAGTATAGCCATAAATATATTGTGGAGATTTAAAAAACCCGAAAGAAATCAATAAAGTGGTTGTCCCGCAGTTCTCTAAAAACTTCAGCCAATCCTATCGTTCGGACCGAACGATAGGATTGGACAATCCAGCTGTCTGTCTGCCGCATTTCCGCACTGCTTGGATTGGCATTAATCCGCCCGGACACATTTTGGGGCAGAACACCCCGGAAGTGAAAGGAGGACAGAATTAGCGAATTAGCCGTCGGTTAGAGCTTCCATTTTAAGATAAAAATACCAGAGTCCCCCCCAAAAACACCTTTTCAGCTAGCAGAAATCTAAAATCGTTTGGAGGTGAAGAGGAAAAGCTGGGGGAACGTTTCTACGGCTGAAGTTAGACTCTGCATTGTTATCGTCGCAAAACAGTGTCCCATGTCCGTGGGGAGGCTGGCTTATGGATTTTAGCCGACGGGAGGGGTGAGTGCATCGAGTCGTGTTTCTGTAAACTAGCTAGCGAGACCTCGTTTGTTTACCTGGCTACTGAGTATGCCTTTAACTAGACAGATCAGCAGTGGAGCAAATATTCAGAAAAATACCAACGCATCATCTCAAAAACATTCTCAAATACAAATAAAAGTTCTACACAAACCTGCAAAGCACAAAAAGTGTTGAAGGATTAGGAGCTACATGAAGATTAGAGGTGATTTGGTTCCTTTTACATTTTCACAACTTCACCATTAAAACTGCAGCATCAATTTGTAAAGAGCATGAGGAACAAGATGAACCTGCTTTATAAAACTGTTTAAAAACAGGAACACCAGACAATCTGGGCGGATTTGAATTTAATGACAGTAAAAGAAAATCTCAATTCTGAAGTTGTTTCTTTTTGTTTGGGTGTGTGTGTCAGATTTTAAAATTTTAAATTCTAGAACTATATTAAAGATTTAGATTAAACAAAATACTGTTTGGTGCAAAAACCCACTCAAAAAACATCTGACATTTGAAATGTCCTCAGAGTTTGGAACCTTGTGGAACTAAATGTTGTAAAGCACCACAGCTTGTGTCAATCAGCCTCACCTAAACCTGCTTCTGCACCATTACACTCCCCCTCTCCCTCAGCTGCACCTCCACGTCTGTCACAAAGCTCTTTGTCACATATTTTATATAAAAACGTTTATGCAAAATTATCTACAAGCTGCAGTTTTTAGATGTATGTAAACCTGGCCGGAGAAGCTAAGTTATAAAAAAACTGAATGATTTCTTAGAAAGTCAAATTATTTTATAATTTTATCAAAATATTAAAGACAACTCCTGGAACATAAAGACATTTATCTCTAATGGGAGCTCGTTAGGCTGCAGGATGTCCCGCTTTAAAACACACTAATGTTACTCAAACTAACCAGATGAACAGATCTCTGCTCTAAACTCAGACAAACTGTTCAGACACCATTAAGCTTACTGGTGAGTTCCACCCCCCCAGCTGAGCGTTTACCAGAATAAACAGGTCAGATTTATGGGTTCCATGATGAGGCGCATCCGGCTGCCTGCAGCACTCAAACACAATAACAGGACTGAGTGTTGGACGTGCAACAACACGACCTTATCGCAGCCTCTCGGCTCTGCTTGCCTCAGCAGAGCGGTGGTTTTTATGGTCGCATTCAAACGATGACAGTCTTGAAAGTCCAGTCGCCCAGGTGTGTGTCCCAGAATGCTCCGCTTTCTGCCCTGACACGACTTCTCAGGATGCAGCTGTGGTTGATCATAATGATTTATAATATAATGCATAATGATTGACCTTTAAAAGAAAAAACTATGATGGTTTAAAGGAAAAACATGACTTTTACAGGTGCAGTCAGGTGAGTTTTATTTGAGTTGGATTTATTCTAAAGTTTGTTCACTAGGAGTGAAATATAAATCCTTAAAGAAGCAACACATTCCTGGAACCAGAGTTTATCTTCAGACTGATCACTACGTAGACACGTCCCTTCTTGTGTTAGAACAATCAGCTGGAAATACTTTGTGTTCTCCTGTTTTAACCTGAATATTGAGCCGTTTTTGGAACGATGAAATACTTTACCTTCATGCTGCCGATCCCAAAAAACACAGAAACTTATTTCAAGTTTTCTCATTTATTTGATTTAGAGGAAACAAAAGTATTCAGTCTTTCACTCTTTAGGGCAATAAGGATTATAATATAATATAATGTAATAATCAATGTAAAAATAACATAATAAAAAGGCAGGGCAGTCATTTTTAGATTTCATTCTAACATACTTTTAAATTCTAGTAGGTTTTTTTTTTTTTTTGTTTTTTGATAAGATATGGGATTAAAATGTTCTCTTCCAAGGGTCAAAGGTTTAAAGGTCGCCCAAAAAATACTTGAAAATTTTAAGTTTTATTCTCTGAATCTCACTAGGGGCGATTACACAAGTTTCTTTTCATCATTTTTACTTTTATCTTACTTTTTCACTATGTTTTTGTTTCTTTATTTGGTTTTAATTTAACCCATTAAAAACTATTTTTCATGTTGTTTTTTTTTTAAGGTTTACATTTATGCTGCAGACCAGGAATTAAAGCAAAAGATTAAACATGATCACCTGCACAAGGTCTTCCTAGGACCCCTATTTGTTGTTTCAGGACCCACAGTGGGGTCCCAGCTGTACTTCTGGGGACCGCTGTTATAAAAGGGCTTTTACTACAACTGTTTTTATGTTTTATCCAAAAGGTTAAATCTTTGGAAAAGTGGCATCGTAGTGAAAATGAAACATAAAATATCACCCAAAGAAAAGTACAAAAAATAGCAGAAACAGGTCATCATTACTCAGCAGAGGAGCCTTGATCTGTTACAGTATCGTAGACGAAATAAAACATTTTTAAGTATATAAATTGCATTGTGATGTTGTACAATTTGATGTTTTTCTGTAAAACTCTGAGTTCGGATTGAATTTCTTTCTAAAATACCAGCTGACACTGACAGTTATGTCATAAAATCTCTGCGCTGTGCATTAGTGCTGTAATAAATAAATGTAACTCTTAATAAGGACCGAATCAGATCTTGCAGGTTAACATTCTGTTAAACCAACACACAGCAGCAAACGTCTGAATTAAGAGAGCAGCAGGTCTGTAGTTCTGACAGAAAATCACATAAAATGATAATTTCAAGTGATTGATTTGTTATTCATGCCCCATTAGAATAACAAATTTCATTATAAAATCCTCAGCTGAGGGAAGCTAACTGCTAACTCCAATCATTTTAATTAGCTGCTCCGCTCTGTCCAGGGGGGTGGGAGGGTGTGACGAGAGACCAAAATGGTGATGAGACTTTTTTTTTTCTTTTTAGTTAAAATTGCATTTGGATGCAAATCAAAACACCTGAAAAGCAAATCTAAATTTTAATAATTAATTAGTATAATTTATATTGCAGGAGCAAATTCAACAGTGGGGAAAAAAAACAACATGTGTGCCCTCTGTGGAGGTTACAGACACACTCCTCTCTTATCCAGCCACTGTCCTGTTAAATTCACAGATCCTACCACAAACCATGAATGTGTTTAGTTTATTTCTTTGTTTTCCACCTTAACCAGCTATTTAGACTGCATTGTGAGAGAGACAATAGGCAGTTTCTGTAATGAAAGGAATTCCAAACCACATCTCCTCCTGGATTCAGGACGTCACCAACAAGCAACAACTATTTTACTCTTTTCAAGTTGTGTTTATCCCTTTTAAAGTTCATTTAAAATGGTCTCCGGTGCAACTTCTCATGGGATTGTGAAATCAAACAATAAATCAACCGTCGGACATAGGAAATGTCCCGTTTCCTGTCTTTGAGGTTAAACGAGAACAAAAAGAACATTTCAGAATTGTTCCTGAGCATTCGCTTACATAGGTTATGTGACATAATACAGTATACTGGACAGATTGTGTCTTGTTATTAGCAGAGCAGATCCCTAATAGTGAAACAAATCCAGCTTGCTGTAGACGTCCTCCCGCTGCAAGGCCGTTGTGACTGTTTGAGTCTTTCCTGCTTGGAAATATGAGCTGATAAAGACAGGATGCTGGCAGTAATGGAGGGAGGGAGAATAAAGAAATAGAGGTAAAAGGGAATGGGAGGGCTTTGACTCCTAAAAATCAGCAGTTTCCTGATGGCCATGGGAGGCAACTCACTCCCTAACTACTAACTCATGGAGGGGTGGCGTCTGCAGGAGGGAGAGCTGGGAGAAATCAGATTTTTAGGTTATGAGTGTGAACTTCTTTTTGGTGAACTGTATCTTTTAACAACCTAAAGCTTTGTGTGTTGGGGCACCGGGGAGGGGTTTACGCTGTAACCCGACACTCCTCATCTAGACAGATGATTGGGTTTTCTCCTCCTCTGTGGGAAAACGTGTAAAAACTGCAGGTTTTCAGTTCTTATGAAGGAAAATTAATAACGTACAATTAGATACAGTGATAAAAAAAAATTGTAAGATTTCCACTCAATCTTCCAGCAAGTTCATTTTACCTGTAAGACGAGGCTCAGAGGTGCATTAGATCGGATCAGCTTTGAGCCACCGTTTCACCTTGGTACTTTCACACACGACACCGGAGAACACGGAGGAGTATCGGGCTCAGCACGGGAAGTGATGCGTGACACAGCTTCAATGTAACGCTGATACGCCTATAGCTCATTATGGATTATGAGGTGTGTTTAGGACCGTCATCTTGTTGCACAGGACATTCATATTTAATCCACACTTCTCACAGATTTCTCACGCCGGCCTGCAGGTTACTGACACGTTTAAGTGAAATCCAGAGGAATGTTTCAGATGGCCTCGGCTCTGACGACAGGTTTTAACAGGTTTCTTGTATAAAAGCCAGGCTTTTTGGTCTGAATCTGCACAAATCTTTATTTTTTATTAACTAAAAAACACAACATGTTTTATATGTTTTATGCTTTAAATAATAAAATGGCAGAACAATGTGTTTGGATTTCTGTTTGAAGTAGAAAAAAAAATCATTATATTGGGGTTAGGCCCTTTAAAGTGACAAATATTGAAGCTCCTGAAGCTCTGACATCTATTCCAAGTTCAATTTGAATTACTGCCTTATATTAGTATTGTTGCATGTGTGCACCTTAGTGTATGTTTGTGCCATTTTGCACCTTCTTGAGCAGGTGTGAGTCTGTCCTCAGGCCTCAGTCTGCTGCAGATGAAGGGAGCGGTTTAATAATGTAGGAGAGCTTTGAAGCCCCTCTGCTGTCCCGGGATACTATATTCTCCACATTTCCTGAAGGAGAAACTCAAAGGCTTCACGCCTCAGGCCTCAGTCTTTAAGTAGCTCTCTTGAGTGTGTCTTGTAGCGCCAGGGCTCACTTTTAAATTATTTAGATGAATATATTTTTTCCAGAGGTGATTCTTGCATCAAGAAGATGACTGGCTGCGTTGCGTCTGCGTAAAATATTCACAAAAGCGTAGAATTTAGAAGCAGAGACGTTTAATTTTGTTAATCTCACCTCAAACTGAATAATCTGATGCAGCGCGGTGTCCTTGAGGAGAGACGTGTCTCAAGGTGACAGAGTCCAGGGAAGACATTGTGTTTGTGTGTGTCAAAAAAAAAAAAAACAAAGACGGCGAAGCGAGGAAAAATTTGCAACACGGGAGCTGTAACACAGATGGAGGTTTGACTCAGTCGTTAGCAGTCTCTCACCTCCCACTTTCACACACTGTGAAACCTCATCAAGACTTTCTGGATTTATATGCAGAGTGCAGAGAGAAGTCACGTTTAAGCTTTGGCGTGAACTTCACTGGACGCACATGATTTCTGATTAGCAGAATTCATCCTGTAATCTTTGTTTTTTTTTTTTTTTTTTGCATTTATTGAGCTGCTTTTGTAAAGACTCAGTTTACGTGTATTCTCATGTTAGCACTGCTTCCTTATCACATACAGGCATCATGTAACATGTGTCCGTAAGACAGGAGGTCTCGAGTAATTCAATCACCTCTCTAATGGCTTTCAGGAGATAAATAGCTGCTTTCATTTTCTCATTGTCTCAACAGAAGGCTAGTTTACTTTTTTATTTATCTGTAGATTAAAATGCTATTGTGAATTAGGTAAAAATAGCCTTTTCTGCCTCTTATTCTATCACTTCATTGTTGACAGACAGCTGAAAGCTCTGAAAATCAGCCTATTTTCATAACAATATGTATTTATGCACATATTTTCTCTTCCTCCCCTGATACCGTCGGTATAATCTAATAAATCCAAATTTGATTTCCCTGTGGTTCCTCGCTAACTTCTTTTGGCCTTGGGCACGCATGAAATAGGAGGCAAGAGCAGACATAAGTGGGGCTCGTGCTCCCCTGTGAGCCAGAGGATGAGTCTATTTGTGGAGTTATTTCTGTTCCCGTCTGTCAGTGTGTCCACAAAGGCTGCCGAGCTCTGGCCGAAGTATCTGGAGCACTGAAGGGGAAGACCGATGGGGAAACTGGTGATGCTCCTTGGCTGGGCTTCACGCTGGGATGAAATTTAAAGCCGAGCCAGAAGCGAAGGAGCACGTTGTGCTGACATCACGCACTAGATGTTGTTTGGTTGTCCCGCCATTGGTCTGGTAATTAGACAGGAAGCATGAGGGTCCTCTGTGTCTGCTGTCGATCACAGCCTCTGCATAGGAGCTTCATACTTGGACCCTGCTGCCTATCCAACTGGTCACACTCCACAGGCGATGTAGGAGGACAGCCAGCCTCCTCTGACGTCAGCGCAGACAGAGGACAGAGCAGCAGATGACATGTGCAAAAAGGAGTGGGAGGCTGAATGAAGCACACTCGTGAGTCACAGCACGGACACGAGCTAGCTACTTATAATGACAGGCTTTCAGTTTGAGTTCATAATGCATTCACTCTTTTGTTGTCGGTGCTATAATTGCAAAAGGAAACATGGTTGGATAGGATTAGAAACACAGAGGGCCTGAATGTCTCTCATGAACAAAAGAGAAGCAGCTGCTATTCTACAAAGGTCAGCGTTCAGCATGTAGCACCAAAAGGTCAATAAGCCCCAATCACTTAGAGAATATATCAAATAAAGAAATGCTGTTTATGATTTTATAACAGGTTTCTATAGGTTATATCTACTGTATGACTGGTGCTCTAGCTTTTTGCTTTCAAATTGAGCTTTATTATTGAGATTATTTGCACATTGTTCTATGGCTATAAAACAAATCTCGTCTCGTCTCGTCTTCTTCCGCTTATCCGGGTCCGGGTCGCGGGGGCAGCATCCCAATTAGGGAGTTCCAGACAGTCTTCTCCCCAGCCACTTCCACCAGCTCCTCTGGCAGGATCCCAAGGCGCTCCAGGGCCAAACCAGAGATATATTTTCTCCAGCGTGTCCTGGGTCGACCCGGGGGCCTCCTGCCAGCAGGACATGCCTGAAACACCTCCCTGGGGAGGCGTCCAGGGGGCATCCTAACAAGATGCCCGAACCATCTCAACTGGCTCCTTTCGACATGGAGGAGCAGCGGTTCTACTCCGAGTCTCTCCCGAATGTCCGAGCTCCTCACCCTATCCCTAAGGCTGAGCCCGGCCACCCTGCGGAGAAAACTAATTTCG
>SSNR01000001.1:3157915-3182687 GCA_006937965.1 Callopanchax toddi
GCCGCTTGTATCCGCGATCTCGTTCTTTCGGTCACTACCCAGAGCTCATGACCATAGGTGAGGATTGGGAGGTAGATCGACCGGTAAATCGAGAGCCTTGCTTTCCGGCTCAGCTCCTTCTTCACCACAACAGACCGGTTCAGCGTCCGCATCACTGCAGACGCTGCCCCAATCCGCCTGTCGATCTCCCGCTCCCTCCTTCCCTCACTCGTGAACAAGACCCCGAGATACTTGAACTCCTCCACTTGAGGCAGGATCTCTCTCCCGACCTCGAGTTGGCAATCCACCCTTTTCCGACCGAGAACCATGGCCTCAGACTTGGAGGTGCTGATCCTCATCCCAGCCGCTTCACACTCGGCTGCGAACCTCCCCAGCAAGAGCTGTAGGTCAGAGCCTGATGAAGCTAGGAGGACCGCATCATCTGCAAAAAGCAGAGACGAGATTCTCCTGTCACCAAACTCAACACCCTCCACACCACGGCTACGCCTAGAAATCCTGTCCATAAAGGTTATGAACAGGACCGGTGACAAAGGGCAGCCCTGGCGGAGTCCAACCCTCACTGGAAACAGGTCCGACTTACTGCCGGCTATGCGGACCAGACTCACACTCCTCTGGTACAGGGACTGAATGGCCCTTAACAAAAGACCATCCACCCCGTACTCCTGGAGCGCCCCCCACAGGGTGTCCCTGGGGACACGGTCATAAGCCTTCTCCAAATCCACAAAACACATGTGGATTGGTTGGGCAAACTCCCATGACCCCTCCATCACCCTAGCGAGGGTAAAGAGCTGGTCCACAGTTCCACGACCAGGACGAAAACCACATTGCTCCTCTTCTATCTGACGTTCAACTATCGACCGGACCCTCCTCTCCAGTACCCTGGAGTAGACCTTCCCAGGGAGGCTGAGGCGTGTGATCCCCCTATAGTTGGAACACACCCTCTGGTCCCCCTTCTTAAAAATGGGAACCACCACCCCGGTCTGCCACTCAACAGGGACTGCCCCCGATGACCACGCAATGTTGCAGAGACGTGTCAACCACGACAGTCCTACAACATCCATAGCTTTCAGATACCCAGGTCGGATCTCATCCACCCCCGGGGCTCCGCCACTGCGTAGTTTTTTGACTACCTCAGCGACTTCTGCCCCAGAGATTGGACAGTCCGTCCCCAGGTCTCCCAGCTCTGGTTCCTCATAGGAATGCGTGTCGGTGGGATTGAGGAGCTCCTCAAAGTATTCCTTCCACCGCCCGACTATAGCCCCAGTTGATGTCAGCAGCTCCCCATCCCCACTGGAAACAGTGTGAGCGAGTTGCCGCCTTCCTCCCCTGAGGCGTCGGATGGTTTGCCAGAACCTTTTTGGAGCCGACCGATAGTCTTTCTCCATGGTCTCGCCGAACTCCTCCCACGCTCGAGATTTTGCCTGGGAAACTGCCACTGCTGCACCCCGCTTGGCCCTCCGATACCCATCAGCTGCCTCTGGAGACCCACAGACTAGCCATGCCTTGTAGGCCTCCTTCTTCAGCCTGACGGCTCCCCTAACCTCTGGTGTCCACCAGCGGGTACGGGGGTTACCGCCACGATTGGCACCGGCTACCTTGCGACCACAGCTAGCAACAGCCGCCTCAACAATCGCAGAGCGGAACAAGGCCCATTCGGACTCAATGTCCCCCACTGCTCTCGGGACGCGGTCGAAGCTCTGCTGGAGGTGGGAGTTGAAGACCATCTTGACAGGCTCTTCTGCCAGGCGTTCCCAGCAGACCCTCACTATACGTTTGGGTCTACCAGGTCTGCGTAGCATCTTCCCCTGCCATCTGATCCAACTCACCACCAGGTGGTGATCAGTTGACAGCTCCGCTCCTCTCTTTACTCGAGTGTCCAAAACATACGGTCTCAGGTCAGATGATACAACTATAAAGTCAATCATCGACCTGTAACCTAGGCTGCCCTGGTACCAGGTGTACCGGTGGGCATCCTTATGTTCGAACATGGTGTTCGTTATGGCCAAACTGCGACTTGCACAGAAGTCCAAAAACAGAACACCACTCGAGTTCAGATTGGGCGGGCCGTTCCTCCCAATCACGCCCCTCCAGGTCACGCTGTCATTGCCCACGTGAGCATTGAAGTCTCCCAGCAGGACTATGGAGTCCCCAGTAGGAGCGCTATCCAGCACTCGTCCCAGGGACTCCAAAAAGGGTGGGTACTCTGAGCTGCTATTTGGAGCATAAACACAAACAACAGTCAGGACCCGTTCCCCAACCCGAAGGCGCAGGGAAGCTGCCCTTTCGTCCCCCGGAGAAAACCCCAACATACAGGCAGAGAGTCTTGGGGCTAACAGAAAGCCCACCCCAGCCCTCCGCCTCTCACCCGGAGCAACTCCAGCATACAAGAGAGTCCAACCCCTCTCAAGGACTCGGGTTCCAGAGCCAACGCTATGTGTCGAGGTGAGCCCGACTATATCTAGCCGGTATCGCTCAGCCTCTTCCACAAGCTCCAGCTCCTTCCCCGCCAGAGAGGTGACGTTCCATGTCCCGATAGCCAGTTTTTGTGTCCGGGGATCGGACCCCCAAAGCTCCCGCCTCGGTCTGCCATCCGATCCACATTGCACCAGACCCTTCATGTTCCTCCTGCAGGTGGTGGGCCCACAGGTGGATGAGCCCATGTATCCAGTTCGGGCTGGGCCCGGCCGGGCCCCATGGGCGAAAGCCCGGCCACCAGGCGCTCGCTCACGGGCCCCAACCCCAGGCCTGGCTCCAGGGTGGGACCCCGGTAACCCTCCGGGCCGGGTACACTGGCTCGATGATTGTACTTGCATGAAGAGTCTTTTGAACCGCACTTTGTCTCACCCCTCACCTAGGACCAATTTGCCATGGGTGACCCTACCAGGGGCATAAGTGCCCCAGACAACATGACTCCTAGGATCATTAGGGCACTCAAACTCCTCCACCACGATAAGGTGACGGTTCACGGAGGAGATAAAACAAATCTAGGTTTTAGAATTGTTTGTCTATTTTCTTTAAATTATTTTATGACAAAAATATTGCAAAACTGACTCAAATAACTACTTAATCTGAGGATATAAAACATCTCAATTTTTGACACGTCAGTATTTTAAAGTTTCAATTTATTTATTTACCTGAAATTAGCTTGGCTTTGCTAATCCTAGGTTGATTTAAATTGACTTAGCTTATTTTACTTTATCATAGGATTGCTTAATTTATCCTATTTTAGTTTAATATACGTTGATTTAGCTATTGTTTAGGTTAATTTTATTTAGCTAAGTTTAATTTTAGCTTATCAAACTTATAGCACATGTTAGCTTGGCTTATATAAGCTAATTTTGTTTATTTTAGGTTGACTTAGCTTAGTTTATCTTTATTTAGCATAGGGTTGCTAATGTTTGCTTAATGCAGGTTGGTTTACCTATTGTTAGTTTAGGTAAATTTAATTTAGCTTAGCTTATTTTAGCTCGTTTATCTTAGCACATGTTGGCTTAGCTTATTTTGGTTCAGGTTATCTTTGGCTGTTTAAGGAGGGCTTAGCTTTTTTTTAGCTTAGCTTAGCACAGCCTATTTTAGCTTATCACAGCTTATATTAGCTTAGCACAACTTTTTTTAAACTTAGCTTTGCACTCCTTTTTTTTTTTTTGTTGACTATAGGCCTTTCAATTAATCAGATAAGTTTGATTTTAGTTTAAACTGTCCCATTCAAGACTTTCAACACATTTTACTAACTTTATATATAAATATTTTCACATTTGTCATGTCCTCAAAAATGTTCTACTCCATTCCAAAATTTTACAAAAATCAATGTAAACTTTAGAAAAAATTAACTAAGCAGTGAACTGGTAGCTGAAAATCTTTTATCATTTCATTTTCCATAGAAATTTTTATTGTACAGCTGTATTAGTTGATTTTTCTCATAGTGAACCTGTTGACCTTTGATCTAAATTAACAGATTTTCTGGATGATTTATGGCCTAGACTGTGACATTTTACTGTTTCCATGTGAAAGTCTTAGAAAATTAATTTTCAAGTGTTCTGTTTTGCTATATGTCTTATCATATTATTCACAAAAAATGATGACAAAGGTCAAGTCACGTGCTGGAAGAGTTACTGTGTAATCTTTCTTATCCATTAAATTCAATAAAAATTTGTTTGTTTGTTTGTTTTTTTAAATAAGTGTGAGCAGCTGAGGAAATAATAGCAAAAACTGATCCAGGAATAGAACTCAGGCAGCAAATTAAACTCTGGCTAGTAAATTAGTAAACAGATAAATAGAGTACAATACTTTTACTTGTCTGCAGTTTGGTCCCACATGACTGATTTCTAATAATTTTTAATGTACTATTACATCACAGGTGAAGCATTAATCTGGCCCTGATTATTATAACAAGAACACTTCATTCCGAGGGTTCATTTTATTTTATTTCTAAATTAGCGGATACTTGCTTAACAAAAATCGAGAGCACAACAGTTTTTGCATCCATTACCTTTTTGTACATGGTTTAAACATGAGGCACCAGGTTCTTCATTACAACAAACAGTGAAGGAATATTCACAGAATGTCAAGCACCCCACCGCCAACTTGAGGGAGAATTTTTATAAAAGATGAACTGAACATCTCTGCCGAGGCCAGAGACAATCAAAGAAGTGTTATTAAGTGTTCCTGCAGGTGCTGTGGAGATGTTTCACTAACAGGCAGCATCTGTAGGTACAGCTGGTGATTTCTCATTTTGTGTCACGTTGAAGCTCGTTATATTTACTGTAAACCACGATGATGTCAGAAATCTGACAACGTTTTGAATTAGAAATTTCTATCCAAAAGATGTATAAACTGCTCTTCGGAGGTGGAGTGTGACAGAAACACATTAAGTGGCTTTCCATACATTTGCGAGCACATGGAAAAGTCCACAAACCCACTGACCTGCTGAAGCCCAACCTCCACTCCCTGCTTCTTACTGCCTGGACTCAGCCTCTCTGACTCTAAACCTTCTGACCTTGTGATTCAAACATTTATCTCTGGGAATCTTTTGAAAGAATTGATTGTTGTATTTTGAGGACTGGTGCTATTCTTTAGTACACTCCTTTACTACTGTGCATGCATGAAGAGCAAAAAACCCCAAATATATGCTGGTTTCCATGACGTCATTCATCCCCCATACATAATTACATGATTTCATCCAACTGCTGCCTATATAGCTTTACGCCAGCGACCTTTTCTGACGTTAAACCTAAAGATAGTGATTTTTTTTTTGTACTGTAAACAACTGTTTTATAGCCTTGATATCTCCAAAAAGAGAACATAGACATGCACGCAGACACAGAGGAAGCAAAAAGAGGTATATCTGGAAAAATAACCCACTCTCTCACTGCATGATCACATTTTATTGACTGAATGAAAATACCACAGAGGTTAAACTTAACTCAGGATGTAATCACAAGAAGAGGCTCATTCAGTAAAAAGACACGATGAAACTTTAAGAGACCTCAAAATATGCAGAATCTCGATGATTCATGGCTGAAACGTTTCGGTTGTGGCTCTGGTCTACATAATTAGCTGAACGGTCATTAAACTGTTAAACCTCTCCCCCCTGCAGAGCTGAGCTCCAAACAATAATGCTACATGATTTCAGACCTCCTTAGGAAGTCGGTGGGCTGTGGGGGGAGGCTGGAACTAAAATGACACGACAGCGATTCATCCCTACAATGAGATTTTGTACCCTAAGTCCACAGAATACCGCTCCACCACCTCCCTCCACCCAGTCACCACCTCTCTTTTGGCTGTTGGCAGATTAATTTGCGCTTGACCTAGTTAATGTCTCTGGAGAAACGGAGGAGTAAACACACACACACACACACACGCACGCAATCGCTCCTCACCAGAAAACCTGGAATTTTCCATACTTTCCACACCCAGCTCACGAGCCGGGCTGAGAGGAACATATTAGGTTTTCTAACCTTCTGCAGGCAGACTCAACAGCTTGATAACACACTGACATCCATCCCAGCTGATAGGTCACTTCTAGCTACTGAAACACCTCCACTGTCGCAAAATAAAGTGAGAAATTTGAATAGTTTTTTTATAATTTCAGCCAAATTTAGCAGGTCATGTCCTGTCCACTGAAATAATAACACTTCTGCTGAACCCTGTCTTTAGATTTAACTGAATGGAGGAATACATAAATATGATAAAGATCCGGAGAATCTGGAAGTCATTGTTTCCAGAAAACATCCATTAATTGTTTATTGTAGGATGAATCATCCCACCAGGTAATACTGTTCCCAGGAACTGGTGTATTTGGTAATAAGAACCATTTAAGTCACTGGGACAGAACCCAGTGTCCTGCTGGTGTTTGTCTCTGAGCAGGCCGATCATCTTCTCTGACGTTCATTCTAGGCCGTCTCATACTGATGGTTTGATTTTCTGACACCTGCTGTCAAAACCACATTACGCTGCTGTTTTCAACAATTACAGCTAGATTAGCTGTTTTAGCGTTAGTCAGGGAGACAGCGTTCACCTGCATCGGTTAGCTTTGGTTGCTCACGACTCTGTTGTCACTTTGCCAGTTTTCTTTTATGCAAAGAGCTGCAGTTTTAGAGGTGTTCTGACCCAGCAGTCTGTAGTCATAACAAGGCCTACAGTGTGAGTAAAATTACTAACAGCTTTTAAGTTTTTAAGCCCCTTTTCAGACGTTGATCCACAGTGTCTCTGTGAAATATCCAAGTCATGTTTTGGTCAAAATACTAAAAAAAATCTAGTACAAAGCTCCCTTTTCAACCATGAGCTCTGTTCATAGCGTTAGTGGGTAGAGTTAATGAGCTCCACTCTACTGCTCTTTTCTGCAGGGGTTTTCTCTTTAGAGCTGCAACATTCAACATAAATTTGGACAGAATAACCTTCAAAGCACATTGTTTCTGCTCCTGTATTCTTACTGAAGCCTCTCGGTTATCTCTAAAGCCTGGGACACACAGAAGTGTGTGCGTTGCGCCACAGAATCGCCGCGGTCTGGGGGTACACAGGACGCGCTATGCAGCCTATGGAAGGCTGAACGCTTCTTGGAAAATTGCCATATTAAAGCCGTAAATGCCGCGCCGCTTGAGATAGAACCGGCACCTATATTAGCACCTCCGAGCAGACCGGCGTTTGCGTTGCGCTCTCCGTGTAGCCACTCTCAGTAAATATAATGTTGTTGTTTTTTAAAAACAGCGCGGGCGCGATGCATCCGTCTTCTGTGTGGCCCAGGCTTAAGAGTGTTGTGATCTCAACTTCTATCACATCATCATTTAGCTAGATTTTTGTTAAATTGACTGTTGTTGCCATTTCTGTGTTTGCTAATAATGATCAGCTGTGGCGGGCTGCATAGTGGAGCAGTTGGTAGCACTGTTGCCTCGCGGTACGGAGGTCATGGGTTCTCACCCCAGTTCTTCAGTCTTTGTGTTGAGCTGGCCTGTGCATGCGTGGGTTTTCTCCGGGTAGTTCGGCTTCCACCCACCGACCAGTTTGTCCCTAGGTGTGACTGGTACTTTGTCTCTATGTGGCTCTGTGATGGACTGGTGACCTGTCCATGGTGTCCCCCACTTCTCGCCCCATGACCGCTGGAGACATAGACACTAGCTCCCTGTGGACCTCACTGGAGAATAAAGTGGTTCAGAAGATGGACGGATCAGATGGATGGATGGTTAGCTGTAGCGGCCATCTTGAACTGGGTTGTAGATGCACATGAGGGTCATTTGATATTTTGCTGATAAACAGACACAGGCAAAAACATGATATTCCTCTTGTTGTCTTTCAGTGTTTTTCATTTGTGCTGCTGACTTCTTCCATTATAAAGTAAAAGCTGCAGAAATGATCCATGACTGTTGCTGTCATTCACTAATATATCCCAGAATGCTATTCTGTGTGAACCAGTCATTTGTCTGTCTCTGTGTTTACATTTAGGCTATTGCATCCTAATTCTGCCAAATTCTTGACAAATAATTTACAGATTATGATGTCTCTGTTGTCAGACAACAAACCAGACCAGAATCTATGAGGACAAAAAGTAGAATGTTGAGTTTCCATCAAATAAATATATGTAAGCCAATTCAATTTGCACTCTAACATCAAATTGTTTGTATTTTGTTGTTATTTTTGGCCAGTTTTTAAAAAAGCCACTTCCTGGATACCTTTAACAGTCAGTGTACCTTTTCAAATTCTATTTGTACATTTTGTGTCAAAATGTTTAAAACACTAATGAACAGTCGCTGCACATTCCCAGCCGTGGAATGATTGACGTTAATTCGGCTGCATTTCCTCGGCTCAGACTCGCCTCGGGCCGGCCAGCGGCTCCATTCTTCTGCTGTTTGGTCAGCCGGAGCTCCGTGGAAACATCAGTAAAAGCTTTACTGGTGAGGTCCTATTAATCATCCTGAAGACATTACTTTAAGTGTGCTAAAAGTGTTTTTATTAACCAAATAAGTGAACAAAACATGGCTGTTTGCAGGTCAGTAAGACCTCAGTGAACATTTACAGATGTTAAAGGGAAGAAAAGTGTTTAACGTGTAATGTTCTGTTTGCTCTTTTCTCTTTTTTTAAGCTGAATTGATCTATTTGAGTCATGCCTGAATTGCAGCTTAGAATTAGGTTCTCAAGATGAAGGAAATTACATAAATATTTTGTAAAATATATTTTTGTGTGTATGGAAGACACATATCCATTTATTTATCTAAATTTAAAAGCTGTGCATTTGTTTGGTTAGCTTAAATCTGTCATTTAATGTTTTTATAAAAGTGTGTGTTCCACTTTACTCCTGAATGTGTAAATAATAAAGCACAAATTTACTGCAACATCTAAAAAAAAAAAACCTAGAATATAATAAAAGTTTTTGTCACTCATTTCAGAAACTCATATAGAGTCCTTCCATACAGAGTGAAATGTCTCAAGCCTTTATTTTGTGTAATGTTGATGATTTTGTCTGACAGATCAGGAACACTTCAAATATTTCAGAAGATTTGAATATTACATAAGATTATTAAAAATATGATATTTAAACAGAAATGTCAGACTTCTGAAACTCACAAACTGACCTCAAGTGAACTCTGACCTTTACAGATGAACTTAATGCGACCTCTACATTATAACCCAACACCTCAGTCAAGTTTACAATTTAAAAACAATTTGAAGGTTTTTTTTCACACCAAGATAAAAACAATGACTATATTTATTTTTCCACATTACTGTATTGTTGATTAGGAGCTGTAAGGATTATAATAAAATGTAGGTAGTAATAATAATATCTCCATATTTTTATAGAATTTTAATTAGTCTAGTATTTTATTTCAGTTGCATGCTTCAGTAGGACATGGGGACTAAAATGTAGAGGCTGACCTCTTTAAAGGTTAAGTTCTAGTGTTGGGTTTTATTACTTTTCTCTCAGTTTACATCTTGACTTTTTCGGTTCAGATTGCTTCAAACTTTTTTCTGGTGAATTCAAAATATTTTTTAAATTGCCACTGCAGATTCTGCCTTTAGAATTCAGCATAGAGAGCAGAAAAATACATTAGTTTATGTTTTAAAGAGACTGATTTTGACATTTTGTGGTTGTCAAGCTGAATTTGGACTCACATCAATGAGATCACAAATATTCCTTATTGCTGTAACTCTGTGTGAGATGTGATAAAGAGTGAGAGGTTCAACTGGAAAGTCAATATGAAAAAGTAAATATTTACTCCTAGAGACTTTTTTCAGGATTAAATTTGATATTTTTCTAAATAAAATGTCATAAAATCCATCAGTACTGAAACGTTCAGCCATTTATTTTTCTTCACTTTGGCTCCTTTCTGAGGGACATTCTGACGTTTCACACAAAACAACTTAATAATTTTTAAGCTTTTTTAAATATATAACTAAATGTATAGAAAAAAAAAACAGCAACTAATGTTTGAAATAAGTGATTTTTGCAGGATTGGTTTAAGAATCTCAGTTTAAAAAACCGAATATTCTGAATTCATCATGTTAAAAGTTCACGTGGAGGAGTGATACAGCTGTGTGGGCAAAGCAGGATGACATGAAAAAAATAATATATATATATATATATATATATTTAAAAAGCTTACTGTCAAATCAGCAAAGGAATTCAAAATGAAAAGAGGGATGTAAAATTAGAAAAGGGGATGTAAAAATGTGAGACAGGGCAGCGAGGGGGCAGGACCAGGATTAGTGTACTGTATGTTGACTGATGGGAGGTACGTGTGAGTGAAAGAGAAAGTTGGGGGCAGGGAGGGGGGTGGTTGTCACGTGTACTGCCAGAAAAAGCTCAGAGCTGCAGAGGGGAAATCTCTGAACAGCAGCAGAAAGTCCGACCCCTCGGTCCCTCGGGTCGCTCATGCTCCTTCCACATGTAGTTTTTCTAACAGCAACACTTTTAACACCTGTCCTCCCTGATCTAACCTCATCTTCTTCCAGGCTCCAAGCACAGCTCTCATCCTCGCCCCACGGGTCGTTTCATTGAATATTTCCCATATTGTTTGATGATTTTTATCTCTGCGTACGGTACGTCGCCTCGCAGCACATGCTCCTAATGGAGAATGGCCTTTACTGTATGAGTGTTAACGTCTGCAAGCCATTACTGATTGACTCGTTTCTACTCATGCATTTCAGCAAGTCCAGTCAGTGCCCTGAAGCACCGTGCATGGCACAGTCATCACTTAATGTGCCACCCTGATGTTTCTGATTCAAAGCAGGTGATGGAGGGAAAGCTAACTCCAGCTCTCCGTAATACTCCTCCCTCCTCTTCCTCAGACGGAGAAGGAAGCTGGAGCGATGCCAGGGACTTTTTTCCTCCACTTTAAAACCTGGAATGACATCCCATAGTCCTAATATGGGCCTCATTATATTACGCAACAGTATGACTGCAATAAAAACTCAATTTAAAAAGAAATAATAAAACGCAGAAGAGACATGTTGAAGCGTTTCGGTTCCTATTGGACGAGAAATCAGAAACCTCACACCTGGGGCAGGGCCAAGGACACGTGTTGGCCACAAACAACCCCTGCTATTAAAGATCTGCTCTCTTTGGAAATTTCTGAGGTCAGACCTTGTTACCACACTGTAAAGTAACTCCATGTCTGCAGCTCTGCAGCAGAGGTGATTTCAGACTACGAGGCATCTTAAGGTGAAACTGCACCTCGACACGACAAGTCACACTCAGTCTAACGATGTGGGTTTTAAAGGTGGAGAAGAATTTGAACCCCAGATGAGTTTGTTTTGATCTGCATTCCAAGATTTCCCGTTTCATTAATCCTCTGTGTTTATCTTGTGTGTCCGGACATGCTGGAGATTATGAGAAATGCAGAAAAATATTTATATCGTTGCTAAACAGACACCTAACAAACCGTTGCATCTGACAGCTCCCCAACACATGTGCGATCTCTAACTGAACGAGTGCACGCTGAGCCTTTTGAAATTATTTTAAACAAAGTTATGTTCGGTTGCGTAATCTGTTTATTAATTACTGAAGAAATGAATCACTAGATGGACTTTGCCCCAAACAAGAATCCCAGAGCCGATTTTTTGGGGGGCTAATTCATCAAACGTTTATAAATCTCTAGATTTTTGTGGAACTGATACCAGTAAGTCGAGTCCTGTGAAGTAGCATCGAGAAACGTAACCCAGAAGTTCTAGAAAATTTTAAAAATAGTAGACCAAAGAGGAACTGGAGAATAAAAAAGATTTAGTTCATTTGCACCTAATTGTCCTTTAGACGGTTATTTTGTCTTATAAATACAATGTTGTTTATAATAAACATTTAAATTTATTTTACTCACTTTTTAAGTTGGGCCTAAAAATAACGTTAGGGGAAAATGTGTGTTTGGTGTAAAACAGCAGCTTCTTTATTGATGTTTTTATCGCATTATGTAAACAAAGATCTGGACGAGTATTTCAGTGCCACCAACAATAATCACAGCTGAAAGGGAATAAGGAAAGAATATGATTAATAGTGTAAACATAATCTCTTGATGGACTTTCCATCACCTCCAAACCGACCGCTCCGTCTTCTCGTTAGAAACAAACCCTGAATGATGTCTGCGTTGGCTTTCAGGACATAACATTAACACAACTTGTGTGTCAACTCCAAAACAAACCTTGTGCGTCTCCCAGGGACACCACAGTTTTCACAAAACAGACAGGGATTCTTCGTAAAACGTCTGAACTCTGGGTGTTTCTGACTAGACCTGATTGGACTAACAGACAGAGACACTGAGGAACATTTAGCTGTGTTTTAAAGAAACATAAAGCTACTCTGGAGAACTGAGCTGCAGCTCACGAGGTAAAGTAGTTGGAAGATCACTGGATTGATCGCTAGTTCCACATGTCCTGATAGTATCCTGATAGTTCCATTACTTATATGGAGTGCACGTCACCCGCTGCCTTTCATGTTCAGTGTTTGAACACCAGTTAAGGGACAAGTGTGACACAACATGTGTGAAAAAAGCTGTGTTGAGGTCATTGGTGGGGACCAGGATGGGATGCGGGCGGGGGAGATCAAGCGTGCGCTGAAACAGGACATGCAGATTGAAGCGATCCATCCTGTAACGCTGGTCTTGGTCCAGAGTTAACATTACCGATAAAATGCCCGATGGCCAGTCCAGCCCGGTCCACCCAGACCCAGAGCAGGTGCCGTTGGTGTAAGCGGCTAGGGACTTGCACCGGTCGATCCAGACACGTACGCCTCCTTCCCCTGAACACAGGTCCACCCACAGTAGTATAGCACCTCAATCCGCTGGGCTGCACGTATTACAGTATTGGTGGGGATGCAGTGCTATTTCTGCATCCTTGGATCGAATTATTGGTAGGGTCAATTCAGTAATCGCTGAATGCCCGTGGTTGAGGAACTCATTTTATTCCTTGTCTCTATATTTATAATCTTGGCTTTTAACCAGAGTGATTGTGGTTTTTTTGTTTTTGTTCCCCCACACTGAAAAAATGCACCCCACTTCCATTGTACAATGTCTCACTGCTACAATGACAATGAAGATCCTGATTCTAAACTGAGAGCATTTAGGTTGAGAAATAATTAATTGATTGGTCAAATCTTGCATCAAGACGGTTACTTTCTTAGAGATTCATTAAAACCTGTCCAGTGGTTCATAAGATAGTTTGATTACGGACAAAGAGGGTTGACTCCCAACACACCAAATTTTAGGTCAATATCTGTGAAACTGACTGAGTTATAGGCCGCGTCTCAATACTTGCACTTCCACCCTATGGTCTTCAATGAAGTGCGCTTGGAATTATGGGTAATACCCTTCGTTGAAGTGTGCACCCATGCGGACTTCGGAAAAGTGCGTAGCGATGGTGGAAAAGGGGGCGGGGCCAAGGTCCGGATTCTACAGCCAGGAGAATCGAGACACCCTTAGCACTTGTGCACCTCCGTGGAAATGCGCAACTGAGGGGAGCAAGGGTGGAAGTGCGAGTATTGAGACGCAGCCATAGTGTTTACTAGTGGTGATTAGCTGTGGCGGCCATGTTGAATTGAGTTCACTCAAAAGGTCAATCAGTCATAGATTTTCATGTTACTTTCTGAACGTTTCATTAAAATCTGTATAGTAGTTTGAGAGGTGTGTTAAACACACAGGCAGGCAAAAACATTCTGGTGCAATTCAAGAAAAATGTAGATATGATGTTTTCTGATTTAAAACAAATCTGTTGCAACATGTACTTAAAATAGCTTAACAGTTTTATAGTTTAAAAGTCTTACAAATGTCCTGAACAACTGCGTGCAGTGTTTTGAGAAAAATGCCTGTGATGAAGTTTCGGGTCAAACCTAGCCGCTACAGTTCAGTGAAAGAGCTGTGATCATCAGTTCCTCTGTAAGGTTGGTCGCTCGCTCACAAAGAAATTATCAACCCATATTACATCACTTTTAGATAAGATCTCACACTAAACCGCCCACGTGATGATCCCATAAAAGTGGTGGCAGAGGGAGCGTGGGCAGCTCTACATTGGACATAAATTTGGCTGCTAGCCTGTCGTCAACCCTCTCATCAGCTCTCCGTGGGGAGCCTCCGATAAAGGCATGGTCAGCCTATTGACACATGCAACAACGTCACAATTATCTTTCTTTTTTGTGTGCAAAATGATGTGCACATGAATTTATTCTTAGCAGCTGCAGATGAGTACAAACCGAGCTTTTTTTCCAACTTCCATAAATCCCTTTATGTAACTCCAACCTTCACATTAAGACTATGCTGTAGAGCTGCTACTAACTCAAAACGTTACATCATCTGGAATCAATAGGAACACATTTGCTGATGGAAAAGATAAGCTGGCTCACAAGAGACTGTCATTAAAGGTCTTTTTTTGAAGTGGAAAGCAACACAGAGAAGCTCGTTTCTGTGAAGTGTGGATTGGCTCAAGTTACAGCCTACTGCAGGAATTATTCAATGTGCTGCAAAGGCAATGCTTGTGGTAAGCTCACAGCCCTCTGCATCATGCGTAGTCCTCCTCATCTGTGCGTGGAGAGCGCAGGCTGGAGCGCTTACATAATCTAGTTAAAATATATCCCGGTCACATGTAGCATTCAGCCCTGCAGATAGATATCCCACTGTCGCTTGAGCTGCTCTGGCAGTCATTCAGAGAGAGTATAAAGACACACACACACAGAAACTCATAAAAGATCTGACTGTGATTAGCTGCCAGATATTCTTGACTGCTTGCATGTGAGCTGTCTGTGTAAAAAATAGTCAGGGAGCTTTCTGTCTGGATAAAGAACATGTGACCGAATGAAGCTGGACCAGGAAGAGGGCACAAAAGGAGAGGGGAGGATACGCGACGGGGTGCCGGAAGTCCAACCCTTCAAGTCACAGAAATACACACAGTATCGCTTCTTCTCTGACTGCATAAGTTCTAGCATCAGCTCCAAATACAATTGGCTGCACACACACACACACACACACACACACACACACACTGAGTGCTGCAGCAGCATGCCTACACTACATGCAGTCACATTTTCTGTGTGTGGGTGGGGTTAACTTGCGGAACTAGCATTTACTTTAACAGGATGACATCTCTGGAGGAGAAAGCTAAAGAGATGTGGAAGAGGTGTTGTTACTTTTAGCCAAGCAAACTCCAGAAGTGACGTTTCCCCCCAAATTAAGGTTCAATCTGCAGCAAATGCCTTTTATTCCTCTCTTGCTCTCATTAAGAACATCTGTGGAAAAAACCCAATGACTTTACTGTACATGATCCAAGTTACAATGCTTTCATTCAATTACAGATTTCTATAGAGGTGCACTTGATCAGTTTATGTCTAAAGATAGATGGTGCCCTGAAGCAGCTGGTCGGAGGCTTTGCAAGCATTACAGAACTAAATTATGTAATCCTGTTTTTACATGGCTCTGAATTGCTGCAAGGATGTTATATTCTGTAGAAACGACTCTGTCCAGCCAGCAAACGTCTCCGTGTTCTGATCCGCTCTGTCATTCCTCACATGTTTGTGTTTGCAGCTTTAATTGATGTTAGCATAGTTCTGAACTT
Organism: Callopanchax toddi; assembly: GCA_006937965.1. Taxonomy (NCBI): domain Eukaryota; kingdom Metazoa; phylum Chordata; class Actinopteri; order Cyprinodontiformes; family Nothobranchiidae; genus Callopanchax; species Callopanchax toddi. Next base: position 3,173,435 of record SSNR01000001.1, read on the forward strand.
TCCAGTCAGTCTTCTTTCCCCAGCGAGTGGTGACACTAATAATGGTGCTGTGCAGCAATAATGTGAACAATGCTGTGGAAAACCTGCTTAAATGGGTCCAAATGTAGAGACAAGCTGACAAAAACACATATGCTTGCAAATGTCACCAAAGGTCCAAGAATCGGCACACTTTTTTGGCCCAGCGCTGGCTGAGTCATACTCACGGCTCATAGTGGGGGACAGCTGCTGGAAAGACAAGACAGACAAACACACTCCACCTCTGGTTGCATCCAAACACTCACATAGATAGACGCCCGTATCAGCTCACAGACAAGGACACCTAAAACTTCAACATGATTTCCCTAGCGAGTGCCCACGCGCTCATATCCAGACTATTTATACACCAGTGTTCAACTCACACGTCCAAACAGGTAGGGATAGTGTTAACGATTTATCAGCAATCAACTCATTTCCAAATTAAAAGAAAAACAATAAAATTGGACCTCTTCTTTTAAGGAATTAAGAAGGGTACAACTTGGACGAGGCGTCATTGGGCTGCCCCTGACCAATCACAAATCATCTGTGCCGGCTAGCCGTGGAAACTTATTCTCAGCAGGGGGTGAAACAGGAAGTGCAGATTAAAATGAGCCGCTCAGATCCTGGTCCGGACCGGCCCGATGTGACGATAGGTCCACCAGGGAAATGTATGCCCAGTGGCCAGTCCAGCCCGGTCTACATCCACACCAGGGCAGGTGTGAGCAGCTAGGTGGGAGCGCCTGGGAGCACGGACTGCAGCGTGCATCACGGAGCGAGGAGCCCACCCGGTGATCCAGACACGCCTCCTTCCCCGGGACACAGGTCGGCGCGCAGCAGCACCTCGGTCCGCTGAGCTGGACATGCAGTGCTATTTCTGCACCTTTGCTGCATCTCCTTTTGTTTTCTCGAGGCTTCCCAAAAAAGTCTCAAATCTGCTTTAGCGCCATTTGTGGTAAATACATCTTTGAGGTCACCAGCAGGGGGTGCTGCAACCCCCCTACTTCCCGCGGTAATGGGTACATCCCACGAGGAGGTGGTCTGCTGGTATCATGAAACCAAAAGATGTGAATGGCAGTTGCCTGAGCATAAAATGTGTACCAGACTTCTCCTTTATTGTTACATTATTTATTGTTACAATCTACAACTGTACGTTGTAACCACATCAGATTGTTGAGCCTCAAAGCTAGCTTACCCTTTCATACGTTGACTAAAACTGTTACAGACTCTATAAGAGCCCAGGGGCTCGAACAAAAAAACAATGTCATCCTTTTCTTGCAGCCCCAGTTTGTGGGTTCTCGCAGCTTGTCCTCAACACATCATCTCGGAAAAACGTTGTTGTCATGAAGCGACCAACAACTACTGTGTTATATGAGGTCTTCCCATGAATTTCTCACAAAAGTCCTGGTCAAAATGAACATTCTCTTGTTCTACATTGCTTAAAGTTGTATAATAGCGGCAACACTCCTTTAAAGAATCACACCAAGAAGGTCAGAAGGCATCTCGAACCTGACTTGTGGATGGCGGACCTTGAATTATGTATTACTTCATAGCAATAAATAAAATAAAGATTAGCAGGTGCGCCATGTGAAACTGAATACCAACAGAAAGCAGTGATAGAATGATCATAAACCACATTTGTAGTCAACTCTCAAAACAACCACATGGTTTCCAAAACTTCTTTTATCCAGCAGGATGAGGTGTGGCATTGACGTTCCCCCACGCACACGTGCTGCTCGGTTTTTTGTTGTTTTAAAGGAAGGGTTAGACGGGGACACATTTTTAGAGCATGCCCTGTAATAAAGTGGGTGTGAGTCTCTGATTGGGATTTTATTTTTTCATGAATGAGAGCAGGAGACATGCTGTCTCTGCGGGATACACACTCCAGTTTGAGTCGCGTGACTCATCTCGGATCCCGACAGGAGGACGCACAGACAAAAGAGCTGGATTTGCGGGGAGACTGCCTATTGTTGGCGTTGTTCTTTATGCAAATGACAAATTGCCGAACAGCCGAACAGAGCAGGATTATTGTTAATACTTAAACATTCCAGGAGATCACACAGAAGATTTACCGCAGGACAATGTGTGGTTAATACAGGAAAACACTTTCAGAAAAACAAAAACGACACTTTTACTCAGCTAAATGCAGGAATGGATTTCTCTAAATGTAACTCTCTTTGTGTGTGTGTGTGTGCATGTATAATTAAAGATACCTCTTTGATCCTAAAACACCCATAGATGTGTGTTTCCCGTGCTTTGAAGTGAATGAGATGCATTCATCAGTGACATGAACGGCTTGAAGACAACAAAGGGAAATGAGTTTGCTGGGAAGCTGGAGGAAGCTCTCTGTCGTCACAAAGTCTGGGGGTCACCCGAGAATCTGAGCCTGGGGAGCAGAAGACGTCTCACTGGATGTTTAAAAGATCGCTGCGGCTTACAGGACAATTAGAATTCTACATATGTCTCACTGTGCCAGCAGCTGTGTCATCTCGACCGGCTTTATGGGTGCTCTGATGTGTGTTTGTGTGTGTGGCGGGAGTTCTTCACAGCAGGATGTGATTAAAAGCACAGCGGCACAGAGAACACCCCGAGTTTAAATTCAGGACCGCTGTTGCCCTTGTCCTGCTCGCTCCTCATTTTGACAGCAGCACATAAAACAAAAGTATTCACATAAGCTCCCTTATGATCACTTGGCCACAAATTACTCTTCCAATCTAATTACCATGGTACAATCTCATTATAGAAGGCGCAGAAGACAAGCCAAGAAGTCATTTTATGCATTTTAAGTCAGACAGATTTGCAACCGGTTGTTACAGCCATCTGGGCAGCAGCGTCCTTGGCTCTCCACATGTGACCCGCTGTCGCTGGAGGTGGAACGAAAACAAAGATGTCATTTTAAATCCAGTCCATCTTCATTGTCAATCGAAGGCGATGCGAAGAGGTTGTGCCTTTGGAGAGGGTGTCTTCCAAGAAAACGTGATCTGTTTGTCGTGAGATTTTTTTTTTATTTTGGTGACTCACTGGCTTCAGCTCAAGACTCTCATCAGGCCTCCGACTGAGAGAGTTCTCTTCCTTATCCCACCCTCTCAAACAGGTCCAGTGAGTCATGAATACCATCACTATGGCTTAAATCGATTAAAAAAACCAACATGCATGCTGATTGGAATCGATTTGTTTGTGAGAATAAAATTAAAGTTTTAAGGATCTTTACTAAATGTATTCATGCGTCCTTTATAAAAATTTGAGTACAGTAATTTGAGCATCTTCCTGAAACATTAATCTTCCAAGGAAAAGCTAACCACACTTGTCTTCTAAAATTCCACTTAAACAGATTTTTACAATACACCTTTTGTTTACTAAATACTTTCAAGGAATGACACCCAGCGCTGAACTTTTACCCCAATCCAAACTGGCTTGAAGGTGTTTCGAAAGCATGACGTAACATACGGAGATCTTAAAAATGCACGGCGTAAATGTGCTTGAGGTGTCATGCTTGTTAAGCCGTGGTAAATTCATCATGATTTCAACACGTTTAAGTCTTAACTTGCATTATCATGAGTAAAAAATGAAAGGTGTGAAGACTTTGGTTTACTTTATTGTTCTTTCTTGTGTTGAGTAAACAGAAGTGAAACATGATATTTTGACTGTGTATTTGGCACAAGTTGAGCAGTGTGACAGGTTTTTAAAAAGAAAGCAGTGTGAAGGTGAGACAGTTTGTGTTTTCATACATTTCTGATAAGAACTGTACATACGTAGTCCAATTTTTTAAAAATCATTTATCGGGAACTAGTATATATATAAGCAGAAATTATATGTAAACTGATTAAATGATATTTACTCAAATAATTTAACAATTTTGAGTGAATACACTAAAAAACCTACATTTTAAATTATATGTTTTCCCCTCATTTTAATATTGTACACATTTGAAGCATAATCACAAAACCGGTTTATAAATTGCTAGCTTCACATCCCGTGTAGTGAAGGACTGCAATTAGCTATTAGCTAATATGTCTGATAAGAATATTGCTCTGTTTATATGGCGAAGCTTTTGTACGACGACCCCTGGCTTTTTGACAACTAACTCTCATCTTTTATAAAGAAAAATGTTTTTTCTTTGAGGAAAAAAAATCACATATAGCCTTTTCTTTTATTTGAAGAATAGGAAAATTTACAAACAGCATAAATGGAAGTCTAGACCTCAAATATTAGATAATCTAATTATTTTGAATGTGTTTACTAGGAAAAAAAATTGTCTTGTATTCAAAACAATACGGTAATCTCTGTTTCTCCAAACTGAGGCTCTTCAAAGACCTATCAAACACTATATTCTCTCCAGTTTATGTAACTAATCTTAATTTTGCACCATTTGTTCTATGAGCCCCTGTATGAGTGCCCTTGAGCAAACCCTCTCATGTGAACGTGTTGATGGTGGACCGTCGTGTTTCGGGTCCATCACCCGGATGTTAATGGAGGAGGAATGCCTGCGGACTGACCAGGGCCAACCCCGGCCTGACTTTTCGCCCAGCTGCTGAAATGGAAACCGATCCGCGTGTCCACGTGTTTGTGTCATTTCCATCTCATTTGCATATGTAAACCGACCCGCCTATCGCTCCGCGGCTGCACCGAGCGCGCGAGCTGATTGGTCGGCCGCGGTTGGCCGGAGCAGCGAATGGGAGCGTCGGAGCTCGCTGGCCCCGCCCCCTCAGACACGTTGCCTTGGGAGAAGCAACACGGGCCGATCACTGGCTGTGGCTGCTGCCTCCCGCTCACACGCCGCACGTCCTGCACATCAGCTGCTCTCCGGCCGACAGTCCTACCGGATTCACCGCTGAACAAAGGAGGAGGACGACCAGCCGCCGCATCCTAGGAAGGTAGGAGACCTCCATTCCTCCTCCACCGACCCTCCTGAACACCGCTGCTGCTGTCATGATGTGTTCGAGTAAAACCCGAAACCTGTGTTCAAAAAAACCATCCACAGGAATGTATTAGAACATGGTTTTGAAATGTTAAGGATTAATAATATTACTAGTCTGGTCATCTAAAAGAGCCCGCTGCTAAATTTACTACAACCAATGAGGAAGTGTATTGTGTCTCTTACTCAGCTGATCTGATAGGCGGATAGATCGGATCATTCACTTTATCGGGTTTTTCTCCCAACATGGAATCAATGTTAGCCCTCTTGATGTTAAAGTGTTCTAAACGCTCTGCTCCACCATCCTCACATTAGGAGAAAGGTCATGTTCACGTCATAGACGTTTTAAAACAGTATTCTGTAAAAAGCTAATAAAAATACTCAAGCTACTAGCTTACATTTTGGTCAGAATATGGACTGAGACGTTCAGGTGCCTTCAAAGGGCCCAGGGAAACTGAGCTTTTAGCTGGGTGTTGTTTTTATTACACAAAACAATAAAAAATGTTGCATTAAATAAGTCATAGCTGATTGATTTAATGTTTTTTGAAACATGTTTTATGACATTTTAAGGCGATTTACTGCTTTTTAGTAGTTTTATAAAGATTCAACTTCAATTGATCATAAAAAGCCTTCAAATTCACTTTGTCCGCCTTATAAAACATTAGATAATAAATCATCTATTATTTAGATTTAGCTTAAATTAAAGTGTTTTGCAGATTTGTTGTCTGATACTTTTAAAAACGCCATTCACGAATCTGTTAACAAAAACATCTTATTACATAATTTTTTTATTTCTTTGGTAGGCCTGCGTTAGGTTCTGTAGCTGAGTAAATCTCTGCTCGACAACACCAGAAAGTGGCCATCCTTAAACAAAAGAAGCAGCGAGCCATTACCTCTCCTACCCTCAAATTTCACAGGAAACCAAAGACACGCCAGACGTTTAACCATTAAAACACTAAAAATAATCCGTGTGCTGAAAACGCTGCTCTCACTTCCCTTACGCGCTAATCGCCAAGGAAACACGTTGAAGCTCCAGCAAGCAATTAAGCATCCTTAAAGAGCGTTTGAGTTTTTTATTCATGAGACATTCCTCGATCGTGAACAAGCGGTGCTATTCCTCTTTTAATTCTTTTACCGCCCTCTTTGAGTGTCACCTTTGTTGGGGAGGTCAGCAGTCCACTGAGGCGCCAGTCGTCACGATGGCAGGCCCCTGCCTCTTTTTGAATAAACACACTAACAATGTATGTGAATGAAGGGTAGCAGCTGGGAAAAAAAAGTGGGGAAAAAGGGAAAAATACTCATCCCTGGATGTGTAAAAGTGAGAGGTCTGTTTGGAGGGTTGCAGAGACGAGGACACGTGATGATTTGAGGCCTGCAGTATCATTTGGTGTTTGCTTTAGGTGACGGTTAGCCTGTGTTTATGGGCTCAGGTGTTGCATCTGCAAAACAAACAGGTCATTTGTGGTCTCGCTGCCTTGCGTCATCTATCTTTATTCACGTGTGTTTGGCCTGAGATGCACCGTCTCTGAAAGTTAAATTTCTACCATCATAGTTCAGGCAAATCTGCAGAGCCTCATCATCAAGGACGCTCCAGTAGTTATTTAGGCTCTGGTTAGAAGTGTTTCTTTCCCACAACTCGGATCACAGCTGTGTTTTACTCTTTGTGTGTGTGTCATAATAAAGTAAATCTCTGTCCCTCAGGTCAGTGATGGTCAGTGCTGGTTAGAGCCTTGCAGCTGAGGATGTCTGCTACAGATTCGGACAACTCCATTGACTGGCTGGCTAGTGACAATGAGGAAAACGACAGCGAACAGGAGCCCGACTGCGCCTCCAGGCACGGTCAGGCAGAGGCGTCTCCATCCCCCAGCAGCCCTCCTCACCCGGGCCTGTCTGACGGCAGCGAGCTGAGGGAGGATGACAGGAGCTGGAGCGTGGTCTCCAGCCCAGGATCGGACCGAGGCGCTGCTGTTGGACTGTGTAAAACCCAAGCGAATGCGAAGAAGAGACCTCACAGCTCCACGGAAGAACGGCAGCTTTTTTCTAACGTGTCAGAGAAGGATCAGATTTTTAGCAGAAAGGTGAGTACCTTTGTGACTAATGTTTGCCTCCCACAGGAGGTGGTTGACAGCATCAGCAAACCTAGAGCGTGCCCTATCACCTAGATCACCCCCTCCTTCCTCACCCTGCTGCTTTTACAACCATTTCCAGTAAAGATGACCCTTCCCTGTAGCTGCAGGAGTGTTGGTCATGCCTTTCCGAGAAAATTGAGTCATTTCATGATATGTCAAGTTAATGGATTTTTTTTTTTTTTGCTCGATTTTTGAGGAAGAAAAATGTTAAAGTCTTACAAAAGGTGTTTGAGCATATTTTTATCACCTTTTACAAATCAATCTATTATTGTTTCCAGTGCATGGAGCTACAATGCTACATTCATCCGCTGTCATCGATCTTGAATGGCCTTCGTTCGGGGAGATACAAAGAAAGTAAGTCAATCGCTTCATTTGTCTTCCGGTTTATTGTCTTGTTTTCTGAAGCAGAATGAGTCGGTAGCTTTGTGCTTTTACAACTCATTGTTCTGATTGGTAAAATATGACCACTGATGTCATCCGTTTACATGTAAAATCAGCTGTAAGCCTATTTTTTGATCTTTTCTCTTTTATAACTCAAGAGAACCCAACATTGTTGGGATGTGCGTCCTGGAGATTTGGGAGTAAGATGTCTAAAAGCTGTATTGTTGTGGGGCTAACCGCAAATATTCCCCTTCTGTGTGGGAGTTTTGTAACGGAGATTGTTTTGGTTAGCTCCAGCATTTCCAGAGATAAAGAAAGTGCTCAAAACTTCACATTTAGCACTTCCTGGTAAACTTGGCATAGGTGAGTGGGAACATACTGTACCACTCTACAGAGAGGCAGCTGCTGTTAGCATTTTGTCAGATAGACATTATATGTTCCTGTGGATGATATAACTGCATCCAGACAGGCTCTAAAACTGCTTACTTTGGGATCTTGGTCAAACCCAAACCTCATGCGACCCGGCGCTTCCCGCTCACAGAAGCAAAGAGTCTCTTCCTCTGTACAAACGTTTTGCACAACCCATCTGCTGCACAGACTCAACACAGCTTTCTTCTTCTTTTCCAGGACTCAGCAGTTTCCAGGAGAGTGTGGCCATGGACAGGATTCAGAGGATCATGGGAGTCCTGCAGAACCCCTTCATGGGGTAAGGTGACCCACATGCATTGTCTTTTGTTTTGTTTTTGTCAATGGATCTTCAATAAAACACACAAATGCTAGCTTCAGAGTACTCCCAGCTTTTTAAGTGGTCTCCATTATGTCTCACAGCAGGTTTCTGCTACCACACAAACACACACATTCAGGATAAATTTACTGCAGAGAGTCGCTCTTTAGCCTGGCGTCTCGTTAAAAATGCATCACGCTCCGCCGTGGGAGGAGGACGCTTGTGTCTGCTTGATTAGCTCTCTGCTGACCAGACGGTGTAATGGAGTATGATACCACCCGTGTACAGGCGAAAGTCTCGGTCCCTTTCATACCTTCAACCGCGTTGACGTTTGACGGTATGGATTAAAAACTGGAGCCAATCGCAGACCGGTTTCATTAAATTTGCAGGATGTCCGCGTGGAGCTTTAGAGTCAGGCTTTGCATCAAGGTATGCTGCTGAGTCTGGCTCAGGCTAATTGGAGACCTCTCCCACCAGCTGCTGCTTTCGTACAGCAGACAAAGAGTGGGTGTGGCTGCCTCCCGCCTGGAAGGTGGACCAAACCCCTCCTTCCTCCCCCTCGTTCTGCCAGCTGGCGGCCCCTCCGGCGACACAAAGGCAGATCGGATCAAAGTGACTTTTTCAGCAGTCACCATCGCAGATAATCTTTCACATGAATTTTACATGCTTTGACTGGAATATAGCAGGAAGGTCCCGATCGTATGGCGCAGGCTAATCCCCACACACCATCTGGTTTCGTCAGAGTTCACCCCTCCTTCCTTCCTTCTCCTCCCTCCTTCCTTCGACGGCATCATCTAGTTTATTTCCACAATGACGCTGTTGGACACCGTTGTGGCTTTGGTGTTTATATTTAGACACGAGCGAAGCTATTATACGTCAAGCCACGTGTGAGCTGAAAACATGTGAGAAATGTACCGAGGACTGTTTCCCCCACGCACACATGGAGCGCAGCCTCTGCTGCTTTGGAGATCGCATGTTTCCTGGCTGCTTTTTGATGGAGAGATCAGAATTCTGTGAAGCGGTCGGCAAGATTAAGGTTCATGCATGATTGCACAAGTAAATATTCTCATTCTTGCTTTGTTTTCCACCCCC
>SSNR01000001.1:3182716-3235210 GCA_006937965.1 Callopanchax toddi
CCCCCCCCCCCCCCCCCCCCCCACCACCACCACCACCACCACCACCACCTTCCTCCTCCGTTCTGTGTTCCTCCAGGGAGAAGTACGTTGATATCATTCTGAAAATGGAGGAAATGTTAAAGAGCTGGTTCCCTCACGTGAAACTCCAAGACCAACTTACCGCCACCCAAACGGACACGGCTGTTCCCAGCAAGAGACTGAAGGTAAAGATGTGACTTTTTTTTTTAAAAAAGCAAACCTGATGTTGTAAAAACTCTTCGGGCAGACGTGGGCTGCTGCCAGAGTGACAGCGACGGAGACAAAAATACCCATTGTTATTTAATCACAGGTCTGAGACCAGAAAATATAAAGAGGATTAAAAGCTATTTTTACTGAGTCTCAGGTTTGCCAAGAACAATGACAGACGAGAAAAGGTAATTCTGTAGGCGGGCTCCTCGTTGAGTAAAGAAGGGCACGATAACCTGGAACATTCTTTGGTGTTTAATTGGTTCGGATTAATGTCCGACGCCAACCACATAAACAGGAGGATCCTGTTCCAGTTTCCCTACAAAGAGGCTGTTTTTCCTCACTCATGCTGGTTATCTTTTATAGTTTTTCTACTAATCATTAGAATTGAAAGGTTAAGGGGTCTCAGAGTGACAAACGCAGAGAGAATTATTAACTATTTCTGCTGCTCGGAGGCCGTTAAAGCTTTGTTTGACTGTTTGTTTTGGCGCTTTGTGGTTTTGTCTCCCGAGATACAGGATGTGATCAGAATCAAATAAAAGTTGTGAAGCAGTGATGGGAAGATCTGCTTTATTTTATAAGATGCTGAAATCGACGTGTTGCGTTTCCAGTTTGATGATTGTTTTTTGACAGATAATCGAATCGTTTTTGTCTATTTGTGAACGGTGTTTGTTTATTTAGACTAAATATTTTGTTTTAAACGATATAGTGATGTTGTCACTTCCCCTACGCGTCGATAGGCTGCTGATTTTAAGTTTTGCAATCAGCTTTACGCTCTTTATTTTTGGAGTCAGATGGCGTGTTGTTTGGATTTGAGAAGGCTAATGCTGCCTATGAATGTAAAAACTCACTAGAGCAATATGTAGACTTGTCATGTCCTTATGAACCCCATTCATTATCTAATGTTGGCACCTGCTAGCTCTGTTAGCGATGAATCTATCCTACTTGTGACATAGTTGGGATTTTATTCTCATATGTAGCTCAAAGTTTGCAGTTCCCTAAAGAAAAGGCAATAAAATGAAAAGTTTGGCCAACAAAACATTTCTATTCCTCATGTTTGACAAGAAATAGAGCAGGTTATTGGTGCCTGAAGGGCAGCCAATCAGAGCAGGGTAAGCACAGCTGAGGTTTTGTGAGACTTCTGCTTTCTTTCTTCCTAGTTTTTAAGGTTATGTAAATATGCAGAAATAAAATCCACTTTAACTGAATGCAAATCGTCTCCCCCTTTTTGACAAAACACTTAATTATCAATAAAAACATCAAATGGAAGGTGTGCACCAAGTTATGCACAACAGATACAGTTCCTCATTAAATTCATTAAAATATCTTAATCTCAGAAAAGTAAAATAAAGGAGAAAATTACATATAAAGATGACTTAATCTGCATTCAGTCCAACGTCAAACACTTCTGCCATACTTGTGGGTGTTTATTGGTTCTAGCTCCAGTTGGCGTTTATGTGCACATGCTCATTTTCACCAAGAGTGATCAAGAATTCCATTTTTTTTTTTTTTTTTTTTTGCAGAAACACTTGCAACAACTTGCAGACGAGACATAAATTAATTTGGGTTTTTTTCTGTCTGCAAAATAGCTGGCAACTCTCTCTCTGCAGTGCTGTGTGGACTGACGCGTGCTGGTCCAGTTTAAAAATAATAAGCTTACCCAATTATCTCAGGAGATTGTGCCAGAAACGGTGCAGCCGCCCTCTTAGCGTCGCTGTAACTTCTAAGCAGGTAGAGCCAGTTGGTTTTAGTAACTCTGGTTAAGTTTAGTGCTGATGGAACTGAGCAGAAACGAGCAAATACTGATAATAGGACCTGTTAAATTGTTTTTTGTTTTTTTTGTAAAACAACATGTTATACCAATAAAACTAAAGGATAGGTCATCATATCTATGGAATAAATAAAAATAAAATCAATCAAAACAGACTAAGTTGCTAAAGAAGTGTGTTTCTGTGTTTCCTAACAGGTAAATCCAGTGGCGATGACTGCAGCAGCAGCGAGCCCTGTTACCGTCGGTGACCTTCCAGCTGGCACCAAAGCCCTGAGAGTCACAGACCTGACTCCTCCAGGAGCCTACTCTGCCAACAACCTGAAGTGGCTCCACACGTCACCCATCTGCTCCCTCGCAGCAGAGGAGGCCCAGGCTGGTCCCAGGCATCTGCTGCCCCCCAGAGACAGAGACCTAACACAGGACAATGCCGTGTCCTCCAGCACAGACAGCCACACTAAGACGGACTCCGTGCCCAGAGGCCCTCCACCGGGCAAGATCAGCGCGCCCTGCCTGGAGAGGCTCCTCAAATCCACAGACAGCATCATCACACGCAGGGAGACGGGAGGCCTGACGGGCAGCAGCTGGTCTTAGTCCACAAAGAGAGGCCGGGAGTCCGGCTGTAACCGGCACTCGGCCCAGCGTCGCCTTGCTGGGAACCTGTCAGCTCGCTTACTTCATTCCAGCCTTCAGGAGAGACATGGGAGCATTAAAAAAACAAAAAAGGGACGTCACAGATTCCTCTTGGGCGAGCGCGTTGTAACCTCTACGCCACCACTGACATGAGAAAGCCTTTTGTTTCCTTTTTGGTTGACTTCTCCTCGTTTTGTGTTTGCACTCCTGGATGTGAGTGGATGGTTGACACGGCCAGATAACCAGAGCAAGCATCGTCAGAGGTGAATGGTTCCCGTCGGCTTGTAGGTTTAGCAGATCCGTTTTAAAAGCATCTGTGAAAATATCGTTACACCTAAAAAAAAAAAAAAATAAAGTAAAATAAAAAGGAGGAGGGAACTACAGGGAGGTTGGAGCTGGAAGGAAGAGTTTTTCAGATATCTGGATATGACCTAAATATTATTGTGCTGAAAATGTGGGTAAAATGTGACGTTTCCCCCTCTCTTTTCTCCACTCTTTTAGTTCATTGATGTGACTGTTACTCATCTTTATTGATAAACCTTTTTGGTACAACTGTTCTACCTCATTGAGCACCACGTCACGGTTAGCAAGTAGGAATGTGAACACTAAACGTCTGAACAGATCTGCAGAGGTGTGCAGAAGAAACGGAGGACGCTCTCTCTCTCTGCGGGGGATGCTCTCATGGCCTGACTGGTGCCATTGTAAAGAATGTCAGCTGCAGATTTGTTTTTTAATTTTATTTTGAGTCTCCCAGTAGAAGGCAAACAGTGCCTGCAACATCAAGCTGTGCCTGTAAGCCGCTTTAATAAAGAGAGAAGTGTTTAGAGTACCTGCTCCTCTGTGGGATGTACGAATCAGGAAATTTCACTCTCCTGCCATGTTCCTGTATCGACTAAATTATTCAGATTTGCCAACTGCTTTCTGTGGTGGAGTAGAACAACTAGGATTTTATTTTGCCACAGAGCTGGAGTTAGTCCACCGGTCAGAGAGGGACGAGGTGTGCTTTTCTTTTTTTTGTGTAAATCTTACTAAAACGTTGTCAATTTACCCTGAAAAAAGTGGCCTTTTACAGTGTGAAATTTTATACTTTCAAAATAAATGTGGTTATATTTGTTTGATGCAAAAAGAAAACAGCTTGAGATTGTTTTTGTTCTGAACAGATCAGCAAACGGGAACTGATGCACCTTCATTTCCCCAAAAGAGGTCTCACAAATAGTTTCTAATTGGTCAGAATTTGTGCAAATTCTAGCTAAAGATGCACCAGAAAATCAGCAGATGATTGGAATTGGCCAGTTATCAGCTTAACCCTTAAATACCTTTAGCCTCAAACGGCCATCTGGACTTTTTCTTGCTTATTTTAACAGTAAAAGAGACAAAATGTCCTATGAGCGAGTGTTTTCGGCTTTTTTCCATAAATTCTGTTGTTTTTCTTTACTCATATTTGCTACAATGTGCACATTTTAAACTTTTAGACACTATTAGAATTTTTTCTGATTCACAAACGGTCGTATTATTATGGTAACGCAAAGTGAAACACGCTCAGTAGAGAATGGGTTCATCTTTGGCCAGTCTAAAAATGTAAAAATCAGATTTTTTTCTCAGTCTGTGAATGCATCCTTGCCAAGCAGCAACAAAAAACTCCCCAACTCGACGTCGCCAAGCGCTAGCAATAACAAATTTACAGCGTGGAAGGTTTTACTTCCAGAATCCTTAATTTCAAAGGTAATCAGATACTCATTTGTGATTTTCTGAGTTCGCTGCACAAAAATCATAAATTGGTATCGGCCCTCAAAACCTGAATCTGTGTTTCTGTGTGAATTTTTCTGTTCAGTCACCTGTGAGTCTTAACATTCACAACAGAGTTCCCAAAAATGAATCTATGATCCAAAGCAGCTCGGAGTACCTTAAAGAAAAGATGCTGTTGGATTTACATCACAGATGGGCTAATTATTAGCTGACTCGGCGAGAAACACTCCGAGAGGCCTCGCTTCCAAGGAATAATCAGATTTATCGACTACGACACAGGTAGTCGTCTTCAGTGGCTCGATTTCTGCTGCGCAAAGGAAAAAAATATCAGCTATTACCGAAGCATAATCAACTCAATCACTTCACATTTCCCAGAAAGGATTAGTCGCTTTGCTTTCACCTCCCTGTGTAGACCCCTCAGTGTGAAAGGGCTGTTGTCCTTAATTTAAGAAAAATATCAATAGATTAAAAAGAGTTTATTAGAATGAGTTCAGCAGGATGTTGGTCCTTATTGTTAAGAATTGTAGAAAATGAACACCATATAAATCAATTTGTTGCTGAGGTTAATAATAAGGATGGAAACAGAACATTGCTGATGAACGTCTGTTTAAAAATTTTAGCAGATTGTTTTCTAAACTCTTGAAATTTTGCAAAATGTTTGGATAATCTGAGTCCTTTTTAAATATGTGAGAAGTTTAGGAGCACATATATGTATTTACTTACTTTTATATTGAAAACTACACTGCAAAAACAGATTTCTAAGAAAGTTTTTTTTTAAGTCTTCTTTTTATACATTTTAACTTATTTTTAGTCTGAAAAGAAATATATTCCTACAGCCCTACTTGAAATAAGCCAAATATTTTTAAATATGGTCAGATTTTGTAGATTTGAGCAAAAAAAAAAACCAAGAGTACCTGGCTGCAGACACAAGATGGCGGACAGCAACCTCCGTATACCGTACCGGAATAGCCTCTGTGCACGCATCAGTTCCGTGTTTGGCGTGAGGATGTACGAGACTTCCGGTCTCCGTGCTAAAGATGGGAGGTGGGAAGTTGATCTTGTTGATACTGTACAGAATGGCACACAGCAGTGGTGGTTAGACCTGCTGTCAGTATGTTGTTGAAATGCAAATTTTGTCAGTGTACATGTCATGTTTAGGACATGAACACATAAAAGCTCAACATAGAAGGCCGCGCACAAAAAGAGAAGAAAGATTTGCAAAAAAAGAAACATTTACAAGCTCCCGAAAGGAAACTAGCAAGCACAGTATGTGCTTCCAGCGGCTACCGGAAGTTTATGTCCATCCTGACCTTCTACCGGAAATTACTTCACGTAGCTGCGTGCACAGAGCCCATTGGTTAGGGTTAGGTTAGGGGGAGGGTTGTTGACCTTGCTTGAAATCCCCACAGCCAATCTAGAAAAAGGATATTCGCTTCCGGTACGGAGAATTACGTCGCTTCCTGTAGAGAGCTTCCGGTACAGTAGTACGAGAGTGGCTGTCCGCCATCTTTGTCCGCCATCTTGTGTCTGCAGCCAGGTGCCTCTCAAAAAAATTCTCCTAATGTGTAGTCAAAGGTTGCTAGAATTCTTAAAACTATCAAATTATTCTAAATGCTGAAAATTTTAGATTATAGCCAAGCAACTTTTGCTTACCCATTGGCAACTTTTTTGCTCAAATCTAGAAAATTTGACCATATTTAAGAAGATTTGGCTAATTTAAAGTACTATAAGAATATTTTTTTCAGACTAAAATTAAGTTAAAATGTCTAAAAATAAGACTGAAAAAACTTTCTTAGAAATCAATGTTTGCAGTGTACTGTTGTTTTATCAGAAACTCATATGAGAGACTTAAGCAGTTTTATTTTATATGAAGCGTCAGCAACTACGAGACTGAAACAACTTCAATAGGATAAAATAAGATTTCTAGAAATAGAAAAAAATATCAAATTCTTGGTTTGGAATACAGCAAAGATACTTTATGTTCTAAAGAAAAACATTACATATGGTTTGTTGGACACATGCAGAATCTTAAACTTATATCAAATAAATTTAAAAAAAATTAATTTATTATTAATTAATAAAATCATTAAATTTCCTTATATATACACAAGACCTCACCAGGTAGTAATGTAACTTCACCACACAGCATGAATTTATATGTTTAAAAGGAAAAAATGTATTTTAATGGCTGCTGCAAGCTGTTAAATCCATTTTACTGCACTTTCAGCTCAGACTTTATGATGCTCTACCTCCACTGACTATAAAAACATTTTTCTGCCAACAAAACCAAATAAAACACAACCTAGCAGAAACACGGTTTGTTATTTTGGTAAAATGCTGGAAGTTGAGTCCCTCATGTTTTAAAACCCTGTGAGGTTCAAGCAGATCGACCCAGCAGCAGCTGCTTCACTTCACAAACATCCTGAATGAACCAGGAGAGGACACACGTTTGAGAGAGCACTGTGACCTGGGGAGTCAAAACACAGCTTCCCTGAATTACACCACACGGCCACGTGCGTCTTCTACCAGACTAAAAGGGGCTGATTGGGTCGATAACCCATAATGCATTGTTTCAGTGACGCTGCCCCAGATCCTGTCTCCCAGGGCGAGGCTAATGGCCTGAGCTCACGTGCACAGACGAACCCATGGCGCTCACAGCAGCTGGCGTGGATCACCCTGAAAACCGGAAGTTGTTATGAATGATAGGAAGAGCTGCACCAACAGAAAGAGTCATAAAGCTTGACTCTGCAGAAAAATGTCAATAGGTAACAAGATGTGTTGAGAAAAGTATGCAGAAAAGAATGAATAACAGAATGAAGGATGCAGCTTTCTGTTTCTGTGCATATAAGAGTTTTTTTTAAAGGACAAGTCTCCTTTTGAAATATTTTTTATAATAAAATCAATAAAGTGTGGGTTTTGAGTCCAAAAAGGTGAACTGTCTGAATTCGCAGGGATAAATGATGATGAGGTAGGTCATCATTTATTTAATGGCGTTAAACAATAAGACCTCAGATTTACCGGCTAACGACGAGAAGCGATATTACCTCTCGGTTTGGAAGCAGCACAGAGGTTCTCCTTTAGAAAACTGATTGATGTCCGAGTTTCTTTTGTCTGGACTACAGGATGTGGGCAAAACTACAAAGACTAATCATTAATGGAGCAGCACAAATGAAAGCCTTTTGTTGAAATGATTCAAAGACAAGTGGGGGAGAAAGAATAAAGCGGGGAGGAGGACAGGTCCAAGGCTCCAGGTGCAAAATGGTGGAAATAATCCTAATAGATACAACCTCATTCTATCCAGCCACTCTTTGATAATTAGCCTGGATTTGAGAATGAAAATAGGAGGTTTAAATTATAGCCAATACAGTGGTACTTTAAACTACTGTAGTAGAGTTCAAAGTACGTTTTACCCAGAGTATTTTAGGTCATTCTCCTTCAGGATTTAATGGTAGGCAGAAGCAATTCGTCCAGGTCCTGAAGCAGCAACCAGACCATCACACTCCCACCACCATGTTTGATTGTTGGATCCCGGACGACCCTTTAATGACTAACCGGGTCTATATAGGACTAAGATCTACGATCCCGGACGAGCCCCCATTTTGTTACGACCATCTATGTTGTCTAGGAGGGTAAAAGGTCTAACAAAGAGTGGAAATGAAACAAGGGAAGAATTTTAAAATGTATAAAATATTTACATTTATTATTTACAAAAACAAAACTGAAGAGGCACAATTCTACAATATTAGATGGACTAAACTGAACTACTGATTTAAAGGTAAACTGAAAGCTCTCTTCACTAATAACCTTCACTATTTAACTAAAGGAGGGAGGATAAACCTCAGAAAACTAAACTAAAGGGGCTGAAACAAACTAAAAATGGCTACTAATTGCCAACTGGTAAAAACTAGAACTATAAACAAATAAAAATGCTGGAATCCCAATCCTAAAATCTAGATGTTGGAAACCCAGCCAAACAACAACTCTCCAAGACTTTCTGTTAACCTCAGGCACCAGGCACAGACCGGGGAGACAGCACAGACCTGCTCCCCTGACTGTCCGACTGAAGCAGCCTTTTATGCTGCAGTGGTGATTAGGTAACGAGGCACAGCCGTGGAGCTCTGGGCGTGCCTCTGATGCTGGAACTGCAGGCAGGGGGAGAACAGGGCTGATGGCTGCAGCAGGAGCGGGTGACCCTGCAGCACTGAACAGCCACAACAGAGCTGGATGTCAGGCAGCTTCCTACAACTTAACGAGAGCAAAACTGAAATAATCATCTCTGCAGCAGAAAACATCACTCCTAAGGTGAAGGAGAGCCCTGGACCTCTGGCCCCTTTAGTCAAATCTACCATCAGAAACCTTGGAGTAACCATTGACTCAGGTTTCACTCTAGATAATCACATCAGCTCCCTGGTTAAATCCTGCTTCTACCACCTCAGAAACATTGCTAAACTTATTCCATGGTCTCCTGTCCTGAAGTGGAGGTCTTGCCTTTGTTGCATCCCACTTGGACTACTGCAACTCCATCTATACCTGCCTTTCTAAAACCTCCATAAACAGACTACAGACTCTACAGAATGCTGCTGCCAGGCTTCTGACTAAATCATCCAGATTCACACATGTGACCCCTCTGTTGATGCAGCTGCACTGGCTTCCAGTTAATTCTAGAATCCACTACAAGATCCTTGTCCTGACGTGGAGAGCCCTGGTCAGACTCCGGCTTACGTTACATCTTATCTAAAATCCTACACTCCCTCCAGGTCCCTCAGGTCCTCTGACCAATGTCTACTCTCAGTCCCCAAAACCAGACTGAGAACTAAAGGAGACAGAGCCTTTTCATCTGTGGCTCCACGGCTCTGGAACTCACTTCCTCTCTCACTGAAGTCTGTGGACTCATTTAAGAAAAAGTTACAAACTCATCTATTCAAATCTGCCTTTGTTTAACTTGTTACTTGTGTCATGTTTTCTCATCTTTTACTGATTTTTTCACATCTGTAATTTTGCACAACTGTTTTATCTTGTTAAGCGCTTTGTGATTTGTATCTCGAAAGGCGCTATATAAATACATTTTTACTTACTTACTTACAAATTACGGGGACCGTAACAATGTTTATTAGCTATCCAGAGGTAGTTTTACTCCAGATGTTACACACATCTTCCCGAAAGTTGCCTTTTTGTCTCATCAGTTGACAGAATGTTTCCCTGAGGATCATCAGGATGCTTTTTGGTCAACGTGAGACGGGTCTTTGTGTTCTTTTTGGTCAGCAGTGCAGTTTTCGATTTGAAATTCTCCCACGATGCCATTTTGCTCTCTTGTCTCTCATCGTGACATCTGTTAACCTTAACTGAAACCTACAGTGCCTTCGTTGATCTGGGTTCTTTAGTTCTTGGGTTCCTTTAGAACGGGACAGGATGTGTTGCTTTTTGAGATCTTTTAGCCTCCTTCATTAATCAGTTAATTCATAATTTAACAAAGAAATAATTTTTTTCACCTATTAGCCATGGCGGTTTAGATACTTCTTCGTATTATTGTGTCATATCATAAGCTACATCTTTGTACTGTATCACATCATATCATGCAACTAACTACTCAAACATATATTTTCACACAAACAGAATTATAGCATGACTTAACCTGGAATTTAACCCGTGAAATCCACACACCAGAAAACACGGGCTTCCTCTGTAATTTGCCGGTTGTTAAACAGCAGGAACTGCTAAGACAGATCAGAGCATTCTGCAGCTTTCCATTAGACTGTCACACATTTTATCCTGATCCCTGCAAAACCAAGGAACAGACTCATTATGTTATTATGAGCTGCAAGTGATTCATTCCCACTCTACAGAGATAATGGTCTCTTCTGTCAGAGAACTGAGCACCTTTAATTAAGAGGCCTGTGAACCAAAAATAACAGCACGTTAAATTATTAGAGAAGCAGGTTCTACAAATGATGAATCAGTCAGACAATCAGAAGCTCCTCATGACTGGAAGGTCGTTGGTTTGCCAGTCAGGCTTTGATTGGAATAACTAACTACAGAAACAGTCCTGCAGAGGTTTCCTGATATTGCAGTGGGAATATTCTGGTCTCCAGAGCCGATGATCACTGAGTTCACCTTTACATTACGACTCAGGCAGAAGGGGCCTCTGCCTGTCAGTGGATTGCCATTGATTTTGCTGTTTCTAAAAGGTTATTCACAGCCCTTTTAGGAGAAAGAACAATGCTGAAAGAGCAATACGGCCTTTTCTGTGTGGGTTTACCAGCAGTACATGGGCTGTCACTTTAAAAATAAGGTTTTCCAGACAGAGAAAACAGCATATTATATTCAATGTGCACAAAAAACACATGAATCTGTGAAAAGAACGAGCTCGATGTAATAACAATGGGATTATGACAGGCGACAAACGCTTCACAGGCGTTGTCATTGCTTTCTCCTAATGCGGTTGAGTTTTATCGATCCAGCTTCACCACTCAATATCTCACTTAAAGGTGCTGAAATTAACATCCAGAAAGGCATGCTTTAAGTGCAAACTTTTTTTTTTTAGTGTTGCTTCTATAGTAAATTTATTGGAAATACAAAGTTCCAGCTTTTCTCTGCACATAAATGAGATTTTCTACAGAGCTCACTCATTTTGAAAGTCAAGTGAGATACATGACTTCTGACATTTATGTAAAAGCATATTTCGACACCTTGAGATGATCCAAGTGGGTTTTTCTTCTTTGATGCCACTCAAATTGTGCCTTTAAGCACAGAGAACATGGTAGCTTTTACATAACCTCTTGAATTAATAACAAGGACTTCTTTCAAAACTCGATGCAGAATCTGCATCCTCAGATGTTCTTCTAGCTGCAAAATCTCAACTCTGAAGACCAGGTCAGCCCATCAAATCACAGGGTTTGCCTCAAAGGGAAGCAATAGTCATCCTCAGTATAATAATGAGCAACACTTGTCACCTCCCGCAGGTCTAATTGTGCAGGTACTAGTGATGCAGATCACAGAGGATGAAGCGCAGCGGGGAATGAGATCACTAACAAAGAAACACCGCTAAAGTGACATCAAGAGAACAGAAGACCCCCACTACCCTCCCCCTTGTTCGTCCACTCCCATCAAGTCTTATTTCCAAGAATAAGTGGGCAGACTGTGCGCTCGCTCGTAGGTATGAATAATGGAAGCAGCCTCCAGGAGCTCGTTTTCACTGAGTGATCATCACACTAAAGTAAGGCCTAATGATCACACAGATAAAGTGAGAGGCTGGCATGCATGATTAATATCCTCAGGTCTGTTTCCAGCACTACACTACACGGCCTCTTCTGTCGGATCCTCTGACCATCAGAAAAATATGATACGGCATGAATCACCGGGCCCAGCAGACGTAAACATAAATCACTAATCAAAAATTAACAAATATGAAACGAATAAGATCAACAAGTCTGTGTAATATTCACACTTACAATATTCACACTTAATATTCACACTGTGTAATATTATACCAAAACTTATTTCCCCTCTAATTATTACAACTTATTTTTATAGTTTCATGTTACTTTCAAAGGGGGAAATCCTTTTTATTGATTTGTTTGTTGTACAAACTACTTTACTACTTTAAATTACTTCATTTAATTTTGTCCAGTGAAACTGTCGCGTCTCTGCTTTTTGCGGATGATGTGGTCCTCCTAGCTTCATCGAGCTCTGACCTTCAGCTCTTGCTGGGGAGGTTCACAGCTGAGTGTGAAGCGGCTGGGATGAGGATCAGCACCTCCAAATCTGAGGCCATGGTTCTTGACCAGAAAAAGGTGGATTGCCAACTCCGGGTCGGGAGAGAGGTCCTGCCTCAAGTGGAGGAGTATCTCGGGGTCTTGTTCACGAGTGAGGGAAGGAGGGAGCGGGAGATCGACAGGCGGATTGGGGCAGCGTCTGCAGTGATGCGGACGCTGAACCGGTCTGTTGTGGTGAAGAGGGAGCTGAGCCAGAAAGCAAGGCTCTCGATTTACCGGTCGGTCTACGTCCCAATCCTCACCTATGGTCATGAGCTTTGGGTAATGACCGAAAGAACGAGATCGCGGATACAAGCGGCTGAAATGAGTTTCCTCCGCAGGGTGGCCGGGCTCAGCCTGAGGGATAGGGTGAGGAGCTCGGACATCCGGGAGAGACTCGGAGTAGAGCTGCTGCTCCTCCATATCGAAAGGAGCCAGCTGAGGTGGTTCGGGCATCTGGTAAGGATGCCTCCTGGACGCCTCCCTCGGGAGGTGTTCTGGGCATGTCCTGCTGGCAGGAGGCCCCCAGGTCGACCCAGGACAAGCTGGAGGAAATACATCTTCAGTTTGGCCTGGGAACGCCTGGGCGTCCCAGCTGAGGAGCTGGTGGACTTGGCCGGGGAGAAGGTGGCCTGGGCTGCCCGACTTGGAATGCTGCCCCCGCGACCCGGACCCGGATAAGCGGAAGAAGGCGAGGCGAAACTGTTCTTTTTATTTATTTATTTATTTATTTTTATTATTATTTTTTATTTATTTATTTGTTTGTTTATGTGTTTATTTACGTTTATTTATTTATTTATTTTCATTTATGTATTTATTTATTTATTTTTATTTATTTCTTTATCTATCTATCTATCTATCTATCTATCTATCTATCTATCTATCTATCTATCTATCTATCTATCTATCTATCTATCTATCTATCTATCTATCTATCTATCTATCTATCTATCTATCTATCTATCTATCTATCTATCATCTATCTATTTATTTATTTTATTTATTTATTTATTTATTTAGGTGGCACCTGGTCCTGATCTTTCTCCAAAGCCTTTTTTTCTATTATGTCCACTAGGTGGCAGTGTTGTAAAAGGAAAAGGAGAGAAACCTTCCAGACCAAACTTAGGTCTTCCAGGTGTTTCTGCAAAGCTGCATTTATTGATCTGCTGAGCTTTAATAGATGTGATGACATACTTGTTAAAGCAGACTTGTCTTTGTCCAAGTTTTAACACTGCATTATGAATTCCAGCTGTTTCTTTACCTGCAGTCAGTTTGCAGTCACCTGTTTACAGGTATGACTGTATGCATAGAGTCCTGACTCATCCCTGAGTCAAACGCTGAGGTCCAGACCTCCTGAAGGACGTGGTTTAGAGTTGCACACAGGCAGAGTACAGTTTCTGACAGGATGCTTTATTCGTCTGCGTGAACGCAGAGTGCGCGGTGATATATGTCTGCTGGAATCCGGTGATCCCACAGAACTGATCCGACCACACCAGCTGCAGGTCCTGTTACATGAGATGCTTCAGACTGCAGTGCAGGCTGACTGGAGGCCACGTCGTCTCACTCTCCACCAGTGACAGAACTACAAAGCGCTCGGCTCGCATATCAGTGAGACATAGCTGGAACATTTACATTCACCAGTCTGGTTCATCAGCCATGAGAACACAGTGACCCAAGCATGTGCTAAATGTTTTCTATTATCTCATCCATGCCAGTGACTCACAAGCTGTCGTTACAAGGGCCTGAGAGCTGCTAACAAAGAAATACTGGTCATCGGAGATAGGGACGGTCATTTATGTGATTTATTCTGCTTAACCAGACTGAGACGTATATAAATAAAACCAGATTGCTACTTTATTTTACAGTAAGAACAATTTTGAGCAAACATCAACAATCTGGATTATTTCTTGTGAGAATTTAAAATCCACCAGGGCCACAGAAAAAATAGCCAAGCAGCACGTTGAGGCATAATTCTTTGCTCATTCTCCAAAAATGAGATGTTTTTCTGTTAAAACGACTTAAGTTAAAGACAATGACTGCTTTGCAAGAGGTACGTTTCATTTGTTACAAATGTCAGGGATTTAATTACACTTAAAAGTCAGATTTATGCCAAGCATGTCCACCCATGTTCTAACCTACTTTGTCCTGTTCGGGGTTGGAGGAGGGCTGGAAGCTTCCTTAGCTGTCATCAGGGGAAACCCCAGTCAGGTTCAGAGCCAAAACACACAGAATTAGGTTCATTTTCACACCTGTTTCCTCCAACTCTCGCTTTGTGTCCACCCAAAAAGACTCACAAAAAAACAGCTCCGCACAACGTGCTAACAAATCAACAAAACCCAAAAGATGTCAGTTTGATTCTTCATTCTAAAGGAACGCTTCAGTGCAATAAAATCTTATTTTCTATCTCCATCATGGTTTATAATAAGTCACTGTATGATAATAATGAACCAGAGCGCTTCAGTTTTGTTGTGAAATTCCACTAAAGCCTCCTTATTAGGATAAAATGCATAAATACGAAGCAGAAATCCACAATTCATGTCTTCCTACTCAAAAAGAAAATTCCAGAAATGCAGAAACGGGTTTTGAGCTGTCCACAAAGAAATGTCAAAAATCTCAAACATCCTTATTTCAAGGACAAATGAAACACTTTTTACACTCTTGTTGATTCTCATGTGAACATTAGATCTTTTACTACAAGAAACTCACATTTTAGATAGCTTGAATTTAGTCTCACATTTCGTCTTTAATGAAAAAAAACTATCTTTAATATTTAAAAAGGGACATAATTACTTGATAGGATGCAATCTTTATACACAACATGTAAAATTATAGGTATCTACTTTGTTACATTCATAAGAAACAACTATAGGTTGTCATTTTGATCAGGAGGAACACTTCTATTGATATCTAGAGCTGAAAGAGTGGTTTGATTATATTCTAAAATGGCCTGCCATAGCCTGACCCACTTGTTTATTATAATTCCTTTTCCACCATTTGCATAAACTGGCCTACATTGTGCGAGTGCCAGCTGGTATTTAGTTCAGGTCAAATTATCCCTTCAATCTCTCTCAGAAAAAAACTGACGTATTGTTAGAGGATAAACTGGAAAACGAGTACAGACGGGTCAATTAGTGACTGAATAATTAAGCATCAAAAATTATTGTTTTTGCAGCTTATCGGTCATTTTTATTTTTAATAGTAAAACTGAATCAGGATGTCATTAATAGGATAATTTGGCTATTAATGAACACACTATAAAACACAATTAAAATGTCCTGTTTTTTTATGTAAGTTTGTGTAAAAAAACAATAACATTAAAGTAATATTGTAACTTTTAAGTCAAGTTCTTCCCCTATTTTTTAATAATTGATTTTATTTAGTAGTTTTTTTGGTTTCTAGTTCATCAATAAGACATAGGGACAAAATTGTGATTGACCTGCCAGTTTAAAGGGTCGACAACAGATAAAGGATTATCGCTCAACAATTATGGGCTTTTCAAGCTTTGGGTTTTATAAAAAATAAACTCAAACAACATTAATTTCTTTATTTATTAAAAAAAACCAATCAGTTTATGGTTCATACAAGAAAACATAAAATATGTGTTTAAAACGACCAGATTTCTGAGCTCCGATGAAAGTAAACTTAAGACGTTTATTCAACTATTTACACCATAAATACATCACAGTACAGCCAGCGTTAACAACGCACTAAAACTGCAACATCACATAAGTAAATAAAGATTTATATACCATCTTTTTCTATATAAGATGAAAGTAATTATTGAATAATAGTAATTTACATTTGCATACAGTAAACCGATAGCTCTGTACAGTTTACAGGCTCAAGTTATTTATTGAGTTGGCAAAACGAGAAGATAACAGACAAAAATGTAAACATTTGGTTACAAAGATCTGCTAACATCGTGTCATCCTACTGTGATAAAACCTTGAAAATGTCAATACTTTGGACAAAAACGTCTCTGCAAATCCAAACGCGTGGAAATCAACGTATAAAAAGTCTGACTCGGAGTCACGTTCAGACATCGGACAGCAGCTAAAGGACTAATAAGACTTCAGTTATGAGAGGAGCTGACTACATTCTTGTGCGAACACAAAGTTCCTGTTGACAACAATCTAGTTATAGCTTCTGCCTGAACGCAGCACGAGTTTAGACTGAATGCAGATATGGTGCTGAGTTTGTGGAAAAACAACCAAGTTAATAGATGTGGTGGCTGATCTTTAAAGATGGCTGCAAGCCGTGGCGGCCTAAAAAGGCGTCGAGTCACTGTTTTACACCCTTCCTCAGGAAGTGCTGCTTCTCTTTCTGGTGCGTGGCCTTCTCTTCAGAATGTCCTCCTCTTGGTCGCTTTCACAATCCCTCTGAAAAACAACAAAACAACATATTCATTACTGATTAGGTCTGACCAGACAGATGAGTTAGCGAGAGCTAGCTACTCAGAGCTAAAGCTCACAGTGGATTCTATATTAAATCAACTCTAATGTTAAAGTTCTCATTTCATACAAACACTATTTTGTAAAACTTTACCATCAAATATGCATTATGCAGAATATCAAGCAGAACTGTTATTAGCTGGAGGTGTTACACGCTAAGCTAGCCGTGCTACAGCTAGCCTGCTAGCTTCACAGCTAGTTTCTGCTGAAAATAAACATAAAATCTTATTTTAATGACTGTGTAACGCTAAATTTATAGCCTTCAGCTTATAAAATAATATTCACATGAGCCACTCCTACATTTATTTTAGATTGGACGGGTTTTTAGATGCTGGTTTGGTCATGGTTGCTAACTAGCCATTAGCCGTTCAACAAGCTAAACAAGCAAACAAGCAAAAATATTAATAAACAATAAGTTACTAATTGTCAAGTATACTAATGTTACACTTTATTTTCCAAAAAAACAAATCATTTTAAAATATAATTTAAAATGTGTGTTATTAGATTATGCAAATAGCATTATACTTCAACATTTCATGCATAATTAGTGCATAATCTAGTATGTATGTTCTTTCCGTACATATTTTTTTAAGGAAAATAATAACATTTATTACTGTTTTGAGCCTGGTTGATTATTCAGATCAATGTATAAATTTAGCAAATGGCTGCAGCCACAATATGTAGTTACACAAATACTCGAATAAACCAAAGGAGACAATCTGACACACAACAGAATCCACCCGAATACACAGTGATCAAATTAAAACTTCTCATTCATTAAAAACACCATGCAAACACGCATTTGTTTCAGATTAATGATGCAACACCACATTTATAGATGGATTTATTATGGATTAGGTTTTTAATCAGGAGGCTTAACAGGCTGATCACCTCCAAACAGAGGCAGGGGAGCTGGGTAACCCTGTTTCAGGTCTTTCTGACAATTCAAGTTTTCCAGCAGCTGGCTGTGTAATTATTACAGACAGGAGAGCAGCAGCTGTGTAATTAAGCAGAGGTCTGAACTTGTAAGAAAAGATCCAGGTTCCTGAAACGACTGCTGCTGAATCGCTGCAGCTATTTTACCTGGCAGTGAGTTCTTACCCCGGTTTCTTCAGGCAGCTTCTGGCCTTTCTTCATGATTCTTGTTAAGTGGTTGCACAAAGCAACAATTCGGATTGAAAACTGTAGAAACATAAAAGCGAAACAGTCACAAAATGAGTCCAGTTTTTTTTTTACAAGGCTAGAATCTAAAGTGCTTTACCTTCCACCTGCGTCTGGCGTACTGCCTCTTAAAGTTCTCCAGGTTGACCACCGACAGCCTCTTGACCATGGCCTGTCTGGAGTTCAGAGGCTGCAGACACATAATGAACAATGACATGGCAAAGAAAGAACAAATCACTCCTGTAAATGTCAAATATTTCAACTTTTCAACAACTAATCTGTCCAAAACGTGGTCTAATTTTGACATTTTTAAGAAATCCACTGAAATTACATACAAGAATCCGAAAACTGGACACATAATAATAAATAAATGGCATTTATTTAAGATGACACAAATAAGTGCTGATAAAAGTTGCAGCAAAAGAGAAAGAATGTATTTAGGTGTTGAACCAAGAAAAGAAGGAAGTGTTTCTCTAAGATTTTATCATAAGAAGGTTCCTTATCTGTTTACTTCAAAGCATCTCTAAGAAAGAAATTAAAAAATAAGTTAAATAAACAAACATAACCACGAAAAGTACACATTTAAATCCATTTAAATAAATAGATAACCACATTTAAGGTAAATACATAATAATTTAAACAAAACACAAAGTCATGGAATGAGAAAACACAATCAATCAATCAATTTTCAAATAATGAGTTAAAAAGTGCTTGTTTTGTGTCCCATTCAATGACAATAAAATCCTTCAGATTTAAGAAATGTTTTATCATTATTTGTTCATAAAATGCTTAAAAAAAAAGAAGAAGTAAAATAGAGAAAAAGAGTCTTAATAAATCTACTGACGTCTAAATTATTCTAAAAGTGCTGGTTGGCAGAGTGACATCATTATTAGAACATCGTCCAAAACTAAAGCGTTCACGATCAAAGAAAATCTACCAAAAGTTCAAATTTACAGAGAAGTCAGCTCCGTTTTTAACTTAAAGAAATCATTTCCTCTCATTTTTCAAAGCCACTGTTCAGATACTTAGTGTGATGCTAATAAAAGCTAAAAGCACTGAATGTCATCCAGACTCTGTGAGAGGCGGTTTGGTCTCAGGACAGAGTTCAGGTCTGCAGGCCTGATGCTGCAGCTCCGTCAGCGCCTGCTCTACGTCTGAACTCTGGATGCTGCCGTTGGCTCCGTCAGGATGAACAGAGCCCTGCAGCCACTTCAGCTCAGAGTTCAGCTCCAGCCTCAGGGCGTCCAGCTGGCTCTGCCTTTGGTTGAACTTCCTGCTGATGCTCTCCACATCCACATCCAAAGACTCGATGTCCTCCTGCAGCATCCGCCTGCCGGACTCCGCTTTGTGACACTCGTAGCGCGCCTGAGAGAGCCGCTTCCTCGCAGCGTCGCTCTCCTCCTTGTACCAGGCCTCCTTGTTGTTGTAGATGGAGAGCAGTGATTCGACGTCACATCGCAGGGCGTGGTTAGCCCCCGTCACCTCTGATAGCTCCGCCTCCATCAAGCGGATGTGCTCCACCACCTGTGCAAAACGCTCAAAGCTAACATAGGTGTTGTTGTGGAGCACGCTGGAGTGAACTGTGTACTCTTTAAGACGTTTCGTCTTCAGCTTCTCGCTTTTCTTCTCATCGCCTGCTGCATCCTCCTCCACGTGGTCGTAGGACTTCAGACAGAAGGGTGGAGGAGGAGGGGGGGAGGGAACACGGAGTGAGAGAAGGTCTCATTGTTGCATCGTGAAAACACAAACTGATGAAACTCCCAGTAGAGGAGCCACTGCGGAGGGGGGGGGTTAGTGTGTGCCGTGGCTACTGAAGATGCCCCAAAAACACAGCAAACATTCTTGATGAGTGCGTAACGTTTCCTGGCTTCATGCTCGAATCCAAACAGGATGAGGACCTCGCAGCAAAACACCTTCCACATGCATTAGAGCAGCCATTGTGAGCAGACTTCCTCAGCATTCCACGTTGTTATGAATCACGATTAGTGAGGGCTCACTTCATTTCATTAAGACGCCTCAGACAGCCTGAGGGCGTTTAGGAGGGACTGGGTAGTGAGGGGCTGCTGTCCAGAAACACGCTGCAGAATCCCCTCGAAGTGACCCCGTTACATGTGGCATCTAACTGGACCCTATGAGAATAAACACTAAGCATGCTGTCAGAGTTTAAATCAAGGAGCATACCTTAATCCACGGATGGTTCAGGGCATCCTGTATCGTCATCCGTTTCCTAAAACGACAGCAGAACGAGTTGGTCTGTTGTTCATGAAATGATGAATCTCTGAGGAGTTCAGTAACGATCTCAGGAATATCACGTTTCACGGAGGGGATTTAAATAGAAACACATGCAACATATTATACAGACAAGGAATATTTGGTCTGGAATAATTAGTTTCTGTCTGATTGATTATCAAAGTCACATCGGTTATTTAAACACGAATCCTTCATCTAGACCAGCTAGGTCTGAGGTGGCTTCTTTGTTTTAAAGTGTTTATTTCATTCAAAAATAAATATAAAAACAAAACAGAATATACATAATACTAAACATTTGAATGAAAGGGAGCAAGTAAGAAAAATCTGATCATTTAAATCTAATTCCAACTTTCAGACAAACAGATTCATTTTTATATCTTCTTGTTCTAATGTTCAGATTAAATTATAAACATTAGTTTAATTTGACTAAAAATGACATCAAACGGAGTATTGTTTATATTTAAATTAACATTAAAATTTCCAGTTTTACCATCTAAATTGTTGTAACGGGTGTATAAAGTTCCTACATCAGAATGACACAATTTTAAGAATAAATTTATATAAAAACAGCTCTACACTGCAAAAAACTGATTTCTACGAAAGTAATATCGCCTTGTTTTTAGACATTTTGACTTGTTTTTGTCTAAAAAAGAAAATATATTCTTACAGCCCTACTTGAAATAGGCCAAATCTTCTTAAATATGGTCACATTTTTTAGATTTGAGCAAAAAAAATCTGCCAATGGGGTAAG
This sequence comes from Callopanchax toddi, assembly GCA_006937965.1. Taxonomy (NCBI): domain Eukaryota; kingdom Metazoa; phylum Chordata; class Actinopteri; order Cyprinodontiformes; family Nothobranchiidae; genus Callopanchax; species Callopanchax toddi. The sequence goes on from SSNR01000001.1 coordinate 3,203,453, forward strand.
CAAAATTTGCTTGGCTAGATTCCTTAAAACTAGCAAATTGTTCTAAATGCAGCAAATGTTGCTATTTTTAAGGAATCTAGCAAAGAAAATGTTGCTTACCCCATTGGCTGATTTTTTTTTTTTTTTTGCTCAAATCTAGAAAATGTGACCATATTTAAGAAGATTTGGCCTATTTCAAGTAGGGCTGTAAGAATAGATTTTCTTTTTATACAAAAAATAAGACAAAATGTCTAAAAACAAGGCTATTTTACTTTCTTAGAAATCAGTTTTTGCAGTGTCGTTGTCCTTAAAAAGGTTAAAAATGCAGAAATCAAATGAGCCAAATTTATTGGAATTTATAAAAACCAGAAGAATAACTGGATAAAATATTCAATCAATTAGAAGCTTTGTAATAATGCTCCTTTATGTCATTAACATTAACATGACATTAATTGGGGATTTTGTTTGACTTATTTTCTACAAAGAACTGATTTAACTCCATAATTATGATAAAGAAAGAGGGATTTTCTTGTGTAGGACTTTAATATTTATTCATCTTTGCTGAATGCAAAATTAAAAATAAAAGTAGAGCTCTTAGTTTTAAGGGTCAAGTTGAGGCTCTATACAGTATAAATGATAGAGGAGATGATGGATCCTGATCTAGACTATAGGATCATAAACAACTGGACTTTTTTTTCCTTTTTAAATTCACAACATGAAGGTTTTGAATTGGGAAATTTTCAAAATAAGACAAGTTTCCTTTCTTTTTAGCCTTTTTAGACTGTGTATTGTACTGTCCATCTACCTCGTGTCCTTCTCCAGAAGCTGCCTGATGAAGCTCTTGGCCAGCTCGCTGGTGCTACTGAAGAACTCTTCATCGAAGTCATAGTTCACAGCTGAGATATTCGCCAGCGTTTCCTGTTTCGTGTCACCGAGGAAAGGAGACGCTCCGCTCAAGCTGCAGAAAAAACAAAACAGATGAAGACCTCGCTGATGATTCTCCAGCTTATTTATAACCGCGCATTAATCCGACTTACAGTATATAAGTGATGACTCCGATGCTCCTGTGAAAAACAGCACAAGGTTAACCGACGGTTATTTCTGCACCGCGGCTGGTTGAGATGCCAGCTGAGTCAGAGGTAACGATTAAAGGCTCTCACCACATGTCTGCTTCCAGTCCGAGCTGCTCATAGTTGACTATCTCAGGGGCTGAAAACACACAACGCCAGCTAAACGTCACCGTACCAAACAACAAGCCTTTAAACTGCAAAACAAAAACTCACCGACAAATTCAGGCGTGCCAAAGATGTTTTTGAAATCTGCCCCTGGTTCTATTTTGTGCGCCAGTCCAAAGTCTATGAGCTTAATGCGCGGCAGAGGGACGTTCCTGTCCAGCAGCATGATGTTCTCAGGCTGCAGGACAAACACAGACAACAAGACCGGGGTGATACAGAAACATGTGAAGTGACCTGCATGAAGCCGCCTTTTGCATTTAAAAGAAAAAATAATACCATTAAATAAACAGCCAAAAAAATACCTTGTCTGCGTGCACGCCAAACAGGGTGCCTCTAAAAACACCAGGCAGGGCCTCAGGGGGTTCTGCTGTTCAAAGATTAGCTCAAACTCTGTCATTTGATACGTTTTTGGCTCAGTTCTGCAAATATCTTCTCTTATCCCACAAACAGATCATTCTTTCTGGTCTCTTTCACATTTTTCTACTTGAGCTCGGACTCTGCAGAGTCTCATGAGAACAAAAACAACAAAAAGAGGCTCAAATCAACTACATGAGGAACAGGAAAGATGTCTAAAAAACCCGTTAAACCCCTGAGCAGGGGACCCATTCCACTTCCTGTTTAAACCCCTTCCAAACACAGGCATAATGTTTATTAATATATCCATGATGCATATCCTCTGAACGGGAAGAATCTCGTCTAAACAACGTTTTCTACCTCAACATGATTAAATTCCAATGATAAGCAATTAAATAAAAAAAACGTAAAAAGACGCTAAATTAACACACCAAGAAAAACACACAAAAGTAACAATTCAACATAATCCTATCCACACAAACCACTGTTTAAATTAAAGCCCAAACTCTGCTCTTTCCAACAATATGTGTATCATCGCCCTACAGGCAAAACTCACTGAGATAGCTGGAAACACATATGGAAATTGAGGCGCATTTCCTCAAGTCACAAATATAAACGTGGTCCTACCTCTTAATAGATAAAAAGCCATTTTGTTGATTTTCCTAAAAATCCTCAAAAACAATTTTTTTTTAAATCTGGAACTACTATCTATGGTGAAATATAAGTGGGGAAAAAAAAATGTGTACTGGCCCACAGGTGCCTAAATGTGCCAAAATGGCTAAACGACAAGGTCCGCCTGGATTTTTTTATCCACTAATACCTCTCTAAATCATCTGTTTTTTACTTTTTTGGGCATTAATTTTGGCTCAGCAAAGGGTAAGATGTTGTTCTTTGGATTGCTAGATGTTTTGGATTGCAACTGAATACTTTCAAGGGAATAATAACATTGCAAAGTGATTTTTTTTAAGGCGGAAATTAATTTTTTTGAATTTTCTGGTGTGTGCCAATATTATTTAATTTCAGTCAGAAAGACAAGTGTTGATTTTTAGACATTTGGAGTATTCTCTGGAGTCTTACCTTTATTCTGGTACCAAAACCATTCAAATAAACCTTGTAGTTCTTGAGTCATTTTTGATCAAATCTCGTAAATAAGGGTTTAAATTATGTCAACATGTTTATGAGTAAATTAATTTAAAAAATCTATGAAATATTTTGTCTATTAGACTAAGAAAAATAAAGATAGTTTTTGGATGCTGGATAAAACAAACAGCAACTGGTTGCACATGAATATTCTAACGGAGACATGATATTCCTGCTGAAAGTGCCTCGAGCTGCACAGGAAGTCTAAGTCTTGGTTCCCACGTGAGAATTAATCTGTTTCTCCAAACTGAGGCCGTTCATAGAGCCGTCTACAACAGTTCAGATAGAAATCACTCGTAACCTTTACACCGAGTCCCCTTTAAGGGACCGGACTCGTTACTTTCAGATGTTTTTTTCCTGATTTCCCAGGAGTCCGCTTGCACTTCCTGACATTAGCAGCAAAAACCAGGGAAAAGTTTAAGTGCGATGGTAATCTCCATCTAAACAACCTCATTTCGCCTTAAAAGCACGTCTTTAATCATCAATTCAAGCATTTTATCCCTAGCAGATGTTTTTTATGCAGTACTCTGACTTATTTACAACAAAAGAAGCAGGAGTGAAGCAGATTATATGAGCTCTGATCTGATCCACCATCACGTTTCTCACAATCTTTATCAAAAATGAGAAATCAGATCAAATCTAGACGTTCATCCATCTATTAAAGGATTAAAAAGCTGATATTCACAGAAAATTTTAAGTATTATTCATAAACAGGGACGAAGAGAAAGGTTGTCGATATCTGTCTCAAAACCAGGAAGGATGAATCAGAAGAACCAGACTCCGCCCTCAGAGACGCCCGCCCAGTTAAAGCGTTTGAGCCGAGTTGGAGTCGTACCTTCAGGTCGAAATGTGCAATGTTCTTGGAGTGGAGGTAGTGGACCCCGTCTAGGATCTGTTTAATGAACTGAGTCGCCTCCTCCTCACAGAGGGACTCTTTCTGAGCCAAAAAATCAAACAGCTCTCCTCCAGATACCCTGTAAAACACACACACACACACACACACACTTAGGTCATTAGAGCCAGGCCTCTCCACTCCTTAATCTAAAGTGTGTCCTCAAGAGGTGGACGCTCAACTCCTGGATGCCTGAGATACAAAATGTTTCACCTCTGAGTCGTTTAAACTAAACATTATAACGTTAATCACTGATTTTCTCCATCAAATCCTTTTGAAAACAGCTTGATTTGGAGTTACTTGCTGGGTCAGTCGGTTGAACAATAACTGTTCTGAGTTTTCACTCGTCCTCGTTAGACCCTCTGGTTTCCCAGGCCTGTCTGGGGCCCTCTGAGCCACAAGCATTATTTACTTTGTGAGAAACATTTGGTTTCTATCTGATCCAGCTCCCAACATCTTGAACAAACACGGCTTCAACAAACACTGCAGCTCAGACATGAACAGTGTTCAAGGTCACGACCATTTCAACCCCCCTGAAACTGAATTTTTAGAACTAACTAGCTGGGTTTTCTTATTTGATCTGGTTGTTTTCTTTGATTGAAGTCGCTTTTGTTTTTCCTCTGACTTGCTGCAACCTGCAGGGACTCACAGTTCCAGGATGAGCGCCACGTCGGAGCGGTTCTCGTAGACGTCGTGCAGCTCTACGATGTTGGGGTGCTGGAGCTGCTGCAGGATCTTCACCTCCCTCTCGATCTCCTCTCTCTTCACGCCCCGCCTGCTGACCAGACTCTGGCGCTTCTTGATGAACTTGGCTGCAAATTCTTTGCCGGTGCTCCTCTCTTTGCACCGCTTGACAACTGCAAACTGCCCGCTGCAACAAAGAAAAAAACTATAGATGAAACAACACCAAATGATGTCTTTAATTAGACTTTACTCGCGTGTCATGTTTTGTTGCGTAAAACAGGAAATGAGAGGACACATACTGGAGAGGAAGTTGAAAACATTTTAAAATGTTGTAGGGTTTGTTGCATCCTGTTTTCCAGTGAGAGAGAAGACAATCAGGCTGAGAGGGAGGACCTCTGCTCTCCCACTCCATCAAACTTCCTGCCAAATCTATTCCCATTATCCAAAAGAATCCCAAAAGCTCAGAATATTTCACAACAGAGGTGCAGCTCTCTGCAGGATCACTGGATCATTGTGTTCGAGTTTTACTCTCTTCTCTCTGCTGAACGTCTTCCTGTGTGGTCACGTCTCTCCAGGCTTTTGAGTCAAAGTGGACCAGAAACATTTTCTAATGCAACACCCGGCCAGTCTGCTGGGGACCGACCTGCCTGCCCTAAACATAAAACTCACCATCAGGCCGCGCAAAAAACACGTGAATGCACAAAATCAACGTTCTAAAGGAGAAGTGAAGACACCATTTCAAGCTGCTTTTCTCTAGTTTTATGTTTTTCATTTATTTTTATTCCAAAAGATTCTCCAAAACAACATCATGAAAACACGTTTATGAGTTTTATATTTAATTTCTTAAAGAATAGTCCCTTTATTTATAATAACTCACAAAAGTATCAAACTGCCTGTAATTTCCAAGCAGCCAGACTTACTTTTTTGTAATTTTTTCAAAGGGTTTTTGCACTTTAACCACTTTCCCCCCCCACATTTTCTGCCCAGTTCTTGTAACAATGGCCACGTATTATCAGTATGTGGTTAAAAAAATCAGGAACATGGACAGATGGAGGACAAAAGAAGAAGTGTGAGAATAAAAATACAGCAGATGAATGTGTAGCGTATTTAAAATTCATGTCATCAACAGCCTGAAACAACCTGGCTGTAGGTCCAGTTTTTAGCTAATAGTTCTTTGGGAATTAAATCATTGGAGTTAAAATAGGATTTTATGTGTTATCTTTGGCATTTTTAAACTAAATAAATATGAATAAAATGTGTCTTTGTGACAGACTGCTGCTAACCAAAAGCCTTGTTGTCTGGTGTCAACACGACAGGTTCATCCACTGTGTTTTCAGAGTCTTAACTAAAAAATATTTCCTCTGAAAACATTCAAATACCGACCTGAACATGAAATAAAATAAAGCTCAAATAGAAACTTGGACAGATCTTCAAAAAGCCTGAAGAACCTCTGATTTAGAACAGAAGTTTAAAGAAATGAGGGACGACTTAAGACTTTTGCACTTCGTTAGAACGCATTTAGCAAGAATTTAAAGGCTGAATACACACCTGCATGTTTTCCAACATCTGTCTTTTGGCAGAACTTTCACAGCTACCGGGTCTCACCATATAGGTCAGTTTTCTAAAGCTATTTCTGCATTTTCTCGCTTGACATGATTCGAGTTTTTGTGCACAAGTCAATGAGATATTCAGCATCTTGAAAATGTGAATTCAACTGGATTAAAAGGGACAAGAGGGAATATTTTAAATAAAAATAATCATGCATGCTCAGTTTTAAGTGATGAAGCATTTTATTCAAGCACTGGAACATAGCAGCTAGCGAGATTAGCTCTGTTAGATCGACTCCTGCAGTCTCTGTGTGTGTGAGTGTGTGTCGCGGGGCGTCGTTTTACTATATTTCCTTTTGTATTAATAAAATGTATTTTTATTTATGGAATCATGTCGAACCCTTATGAGATAGTGAGAAGTTTGTGCGCGCTCCCGTTCAAGACTGTAGTTATTCGCAGCGCCAGGCGCGGCGCTCATGAGGTTCGTTTTTCAAATCTTCCCTCTTGTCCCTTTAAAACTAAAGGATGAAGGGATGTTTCAGAGCCCTGCTGCAAACATTAGAACAAAGTTTGTGCAAAATGAAAATCTTGGGTTTAGATTTTTAATAAATTACCAAAAAGTTGTGGAATTCTGGAGCAACATGAAAGGAAGGATGATATAAAATAAGTGGAAGCTGCACTCTCTCTATTTGAGTCCTAATGGCCAAAAAGGGAACTTTAAAATACAAAAATTCAGAAATAAACTCAGTGACTTTTTTATTCACATTTTTCATCCTGAGCACAAAAAAACATGAGAAAAAAGCTTGTGGACAAACGTCTCTGCGTCCACAGTGTGGTGATGAGAGGCCGTCTCTGATATGCTAATAATAGCTCCACTCGCTGTCTGTCTTCACATGTCACCTCTGTGCTGCTGCAGAGGAAGCAGGAAGAGCTCTGATGGGCAGCAGAAGTGAGGAAGAGCAGCTGCTTTTGACTCTCACTCACACAGATAACACCACGCGCGTCACAAGACAAATAACTCGGTCGTTGTTGTGGTTTAAGACGCTTCAGCCACGATATGGGGGGGAACGTTGACACACGCCCAGCCACTTGATTTTGCAACTACATTTTAATAAGAATGCATAAAAAGTCACTGAGTTGAACAGGTTTTTCTAAGAAAGAGGAATGAATCGTTGTTCCCCAGCATTCCTTTAGGAAACAGATCTTTTCAGGCCTAAAGCCCCTGGTAGTTACGGAGACACTTGTTTTGTCAGTGAACATGTTTGAGCAGAGGCTGCAGGGGAGGAAGGAGGCCAAGTTTGGATGTCGCACCACATGACTCACTGGAGCAATTACAAACAAGAGTTGGTGGGGCCTGGAAAGGCAAATACCTCCTCTGTGCTATCTGTTCATCTCCACCTCTGACTCCTCCCTGGCAGAGAACACTATCATTATGTGTGAACTGAGGAGGAGGTGAAGGAGGGAGCGTCTGTGAAATGTTCCTTGAAAAAGCATCATGAAGCATTTCTTTAATTCTGAGATGATGGATGCAGGAAAATATCAGAGCGGAGGTTTTAATTCACAAAGACAGCCAGGAGAAGGAGGGATGCTGGGAGCGGTATTCCACAACGGGCCAGGCGTGCCGTCTGTCTTAGCCCTTAAGCCCGTCGGTGTGGCTGAAAGTACCATCTCTCTGCAGAGTTTCCACTTCCAACAGCTGAAGGTCATTATCCACAGGCGAGGTTGGGGGAATGCTCGGACAAGTGGCGCCCAACAAATATCTAAACACACTTGTCAACTGAGTGTTCTCTGGGGCACAAAAGACTCAGGACCGTCCCTCACTGTCAGCTGATTTGCAATTTAGAAGGCATTTCTTCATTTCTGCACACAAATAAGTCAGCGATCATCTTCAAAGTTGAGTAATTATCTGAGGAGGAGGAGCAGAGCTGCCCACCAAACCTTATGAAATGAACTCTGTCAAACAGGAATGCCTCAAAAGGTCAACATGGAGATCCCTTCCATCATCTTTCTCAAAAACCTCTGAATCTAAGAGCCGCCTGCTGTCTAGGAGACAATAGAGAAGAAACTCGGGGACTTTGCAGCTCATCAGGAGCTGCCTGTCTGCAGAAAATCTATCTGCTCGTCTCACTTTAACACTTCAAGTGTGTGAAAATGTGTGTCGCTGCCTCACACTCTGCTGCTGCTTCTCCACACTAAAAATGTTTCTTAATTAGTTTCCTTCTGCATGATCGTGTCTTTTATATCGAGAAGTTACTGTTGCAAGACAAAAACACCAATTAGAAAAACACTTTAAATATCCGCTGTGGCGAAACGTGACATTTTAGATGTGACAATAAAAGTCGTGCTAATAAATCTCTAAAACTGTAGAGGGAAAAACCGTTTTCAGGTGAATTTCATTAAGATGTGTTCCAAACGACAAATTGAACGATTTATTCTTCTGCAGGTGTTTATTATTGGTTTAGTCTGGACGTTCACGAATAAAACAAAGGAGAAATTTACACCAAAAATTAAATTTCTGACTAATAAAGTTTTTTTGACGATAGGGAATCACAATTAAACAACATGAATGTTTTTACCTGATGTGACGAGAAAGAAAATCAAGGTTTGCTGTAAAGTTTTAAGGTTAAAAGGAGAATTTGAATTTTCTGGGCTGCAGCCCACTCCCCCTTGTGGTGAATAAAGGATACTACAACTTAACTCAGCAGTAACTTTAAAAAAAAATTTTTTTTCCACAACTAGAAACATGGACAAAAACATTGTTAGCAATAGGTTTGTTAAAGAGGAGAAAAATTAAAAAATATATAACAGAAAGTGAATTTTCTCTCAATGTTTCTGTTTAGGAACAAGTTAGCGTTAGCATTGCAGGACATAAAAGTTTAAAACTTCCATGAGTCAATGCTTTAAAATTAAAAGGACAAGAGGGAATATTTTAAATAAAAATAATCATGCATGCTCAGTTTTAATGAAGCATTTTAAATCAAAAAGAATGAGGCCACCCCTGTATCATTCCATAATCTAGAACAGGCTGTGAGCTGTAAAATGTTCTGCAATTCGGGAACGAATTTCCCGCGCTGTCCTACGGATGTGACGTCAACTGACGCTGCTGCGCGTTCTGGAAGCTAAAAAAGTAATAATAAATGTATATCCAGTAGGTGGCAGCATTGTACCGTTGTGTTGTGTTGCTGGTCAATTCGTCTGGATCTGTGGTTTTTCTCATCAAACTGGTGTTATCTTGTTTATGGAGCTGAAAACCTCTCTGATGGATTACAGGGTTTCACAGAGCTAAAGGTGCTGTTATAGGCGACCGCACAGCGATCTGTCCATGTTTATGGGTCTCGGGACGATAGGCTTCAAATCCCCGACTGTTTCCTGGACCTCAGTCCGCTTACAGTGCATCAAAGGCGGGTGTGCAGCGCACGCTCCTCCGGGTGCTCCGGAGCTCCACTCCGTGATGCGAACTTGAGAAATCTAGTGTGATAGAGGCGGTGGGACATGATTCTATCAGCCTAGATTTCTCAAATTCACCTCCGGGAGTCAAAGAACACCGACTGGTTAAAGCTTTTAGTGATACAGGCAGCTGGGAAGGACTGGAACATAGCGGCTAGAGAGATTAGCTCTGTTAGATCGGCTCCTGCGGTCTCTCTGTGTGTGTCGCGGGGCATTGTTTTACTATATTTCCTTTTGTATTAATAAAATGTATTTTTATTTATGGAATCATGTCTCCGGCTGCCTTTGGTTGAACCCTTATGAGATAGTGAGAAGTTTGTGCGCGCTCCCGTTCAAGACTGTAGTTATTCGCAGCGCCAGGCGCGGCGCTCATGAGGTTCGTTTTTCAAATCTTCCCTCTTCTCCCTTTAAGGTAATATCTTACTACAAAAATTAAGGAAATTAAATCATAAGTAATAAGTTTATTTCCAGAAAGCATCGTTACAGGTTAGAAATAATCAACCAAAAACAAAGTTCCTCACTTTTTGTGCTAGGTTTAGTTTCAATGCTTATTAGAATCTTGCTTTAATCCACAAGAAAAGACGTTTCTCTAAAACTTCTTGCCACCATTCACAACATAGAAAAGGGCGGAGCATCGTCATATTTGTTCCGTAGAACTTGTATTTTGGGTGAGAAACCTGAATCCCTTTTCCTCGACAGGGACAGGATCCTGGTACTAACTCAGCTTTCAAGTCAACTTTTACAACAAATCAGTGTCTGATTACCGTTAATCTGTGTAATAATAAACGTTTCTGTGAGCTGAGCAGTGGCTCGCTGGGCTCATCGAGAGGATTTAGATCGATGTGTTCAACAGTGCTCTCCATCATTATGACAAAACCCCTCAAGTGGTGGAATAATTCTGCATGTTTCATCACTTTAGCAGCGCTCCAGCTACTTGCAAAATCAATGTGGTTCTGGCAGAATGTGGTGGCCCAATGCTTTATTATGAAACTCATTCGCTTCATCCATCAGCATTAACATAAAACCAGTTCATCATGGAGCAACCGTCACATCCAGGATGACGTAAAGTTTAGCTTCATATTTATGTAAATCAAAAGGCGCTCCCTTTTAACATGAAATGACTTATAAAGTTCCCATGTGTTAAAACCAGACCTGAACAGAAGTTCCTTTTCTCGTCTTGATGTTTGTTTTCCTCTCTCTCTCTGATCTAGGAGCTGGCGGCAGCTGTGAGCTCACACCGTGACACTTCCTCCTGAATGTTATCGTGTCCTCGCTCAGATGGTTCAACAACTTCAGTTTCCAGTAAATACCTCATGTATCAAGCTACCCTCAAACTGTGAGTCGATGACGGAAAGAGAAGCTGTGGACTGTGAGGGTCCGTGACGTTAAAGACCTCCATCATCAGGGGGCAGAATGACGAATTAGTTCCAGTCATCTCTTCTCTTAGATGATCCTCATTTTTTCCCCTATTTGTTACATTTCTAAACACTCTTGAGAGGAGGAGTTCCTGCAAGTTTCAAGTGTCGCCACAATCAGATGAGACAATTACAAAGGACACTGCAAAAGTTTGACACATTTTCTGAGGTTTGTCACCACAAACTAAAGGTCTCAGCTTCTCAGTGACGTCTGCAAAGAGCAGCTCACAGCAGTTTATAATCATTAGATGTTATCAGTTATTGTCAGCATGTTGTTTTAGGAAGGAGTTTTAAGGGTTTATGAAGATAATCATTTAAAAATGCATGAAAACTTGCTAGAAAACAATAACATTTGCATTTTTATCTGTTTTGCAGGAAGACAATTAACTTTTCAAGAATTAGGATTCATCTCATGTTATAAAACCTCATGCATTTCACCTTTTATCAACTCCAAAACAGGAATTCTGACCTACTTTTCTAAAAGTTGCTCTAAATTCTACCAAACTTTGTGTTTGAGCCACCAATTGCACCCAAAAATTGCTTTTATTTTTAGCTTTTTTGTTATTTATAGTGAAAATAATCTATTGGGAATGATTTTTCTGTTTTATTAGATTCCCGTTGATCATCTCAAGACCCCAAATGTAGTGTTTCACGACCAGTGGGGATCCGACCCCTATAGGGAACCGGTGCTCTAAATTGTTCCTGGGGGAACTTTGCAGACTAACGTTTGTGGTGTGAATCATTGAGGTGTGTATTTGAAATGTTTTGCCAAGTACGCCATTTCCAAAAATACGAAGATGTTTTGCAAGAAAATCTTCCTCTTCCTGTTTACACATACAGCTGGAGCAGCCGAGACAAAAAAGTTCACCAGGAAGGGACCAACAAACACCGTGCGGACGTAGTGCATGTTTGGATTTACAGTGAAAGAGGTCAGAAGTCAGAAACCTTCCTACTCCATCAGCTACACATGCTTTAATGGAAAATGGATGCACAGCTTCCTCAAACTCTCTGAAAACTTCCTTAAATGTATTTCCCTAAGCTGTCTGCTCTGTGCTTTTAATAAACAACAACAAAAAGCTGTAAATCTATGTGGAATAAATCACCCCTGGACATTTAAAACCACTCCAAATGCAGCTTGTTTGTTTAAGAACAAGCTTTGCTTTTGAAACTTTATCTCCTGCAAGTAAACTTCAGCCCAGTGACACTCCCCAGCTCAAGCTTAAACAGCTCTTTGCATGCCATCAGACGCTGGAGGACCACAGAAGCTGAATCACTGTGCAGATACCTTTCCTCTGCAATCATTCCAGGAAAAAAAGCTCAGAAGATTCCTCACCTCCCCAGCTCTTCTTCAGTTTCATAGAAATCCTCCACATTCTGGTGCTTGAATACCGCCATGCCAGGCGTCCTCATTGATGTGGCAGCCTGCTCGACACCCGCCTCTGAACCCCCAGCTGATCCCTCTCCCCGGGGAGCCGTCTTCCTTTATCTCCTTTAAAAAAAAAAGAGAGAAAACGTGTTGGCTTTTGACTGAAGGCGAGAAATGCTTTTGGTGCATGTTCCAGCTTGTTGTGTGATACACTGTAAATACTTTCACCTCCCTGCTGAGAGCCTCACAGCACTTCAACTTGACCAACAACAACAAAAAAAAGCATTAAATAAAAAAAATAAACTGTCACTTTTAAAATACAAAACAGAAGCTGGTGCAGCTAGAGGAAGGTTAAGTTCTTGTGATTAAAACAGGAATTCAGATGAAAAGAGGATTTCTGGGTAATTAGGGCAGGGCAACGTTTAAACAAGAGAATTATTACAATTTTGTGAACAGATCAGAAAAAACCCACTAACTGAACTTCCTGTGGTGATGAGTTTTGAACAAAAAGTCCTTTTTCTTTGCTTTCCGTCTTTTTGAACAGAGGCTGAACTTACCTTCTGTCAGATGAGAGCAGACGACCAGCGTGCATTAGTTCCCACGTCTCCTACAGATGGTAGGGTCTCCTCACAGCTGCAGCAGCTGACTCCTCTGTTGCTCTCTGTCACCGCCGGGCAGACCCATCAGGCTTTTTGTTTCTGCACAAGTCCCTCCCCCTGATGGGTCTGTAACAGAAAAACAGCAGCAAGGAGTGCTGTCAGGTCAGGTGTTTGTTCTGAGCACATTTAAAAACGAGTACAGAAAAAGGTCTTATTTTCACAAACACAATGAAACAAACTCCCATTTTATTTGGACATTAAATCATAAAAAATATTCTAAAAACAAACTTGATTCAGTCTGAGGCGACACAAACTTGATGCATGAGATCATTGCCAGCATAAAATGTTTTATTCAAAAAACGGTTTGGGAATGTTGATCCGATGAGAGACCTGCTCTCACAGAGAGTCGGATTATTCAGCCATTTGTTTAGAAGACATCGAAAACATTCAGCAGCAAAACAGAGAAAAAGTAACGAGGTGTAAACGATGAGTCAGCATCAGGAAGAAGGGAAAAAAAGTGAACATTTCTCAGTTTTTAATCCATTCATCCAGGATTTCACTTCCTGAACACGTGTTGGTGTTTAGGATATTATGTTGCCCAAATACTGAGAAACTGAAAAATAAAAAGCAAAATGATCTGAATCAAGAGTTTGTGTTGATCAGTGACAACTGTTTTATACTGGTTACTGTGTGTGTGTGTTACACTGCCACCTTGAGGACAACAGATGTAAATACATCAGCATTTTAAGTTTGGGTTCAGAAAAACAGCCACAATATAAAAAAAAGCAGAAAAACAAACATATTCATAAACCATAAAATAATCAATTAAAACATTCAGACAGGGAATAAATCTATATGAAATAAAACGACACAAATAAAAGCAGCGCTGCTCCGTGGAGAGAAGTGGTTTTTAAAGTGGATTTACAAAAAAAGTCCAGAAATCCACAGATTGGTTAAAAATGGCAAATTTTCTCAATTTTCTGTGGTCTTTACAAAGTTCATATTTAAAAACAGTCATACATGTAATAACTAAAACAATACAATAATCTTTAAGACATTTTTCTGAAAAAAAAAAAAAGTTTTAGATGGTGAAAAAAGACAAATGAGGGCAAATAAACATTAAGACTGTGGTGCCTCTCAGGGGTCCATTATCTTAGAGCAATTCTCTATTTTCAAACCAAATACTAAAAAAATATATATATATACAAATTTCAGCAAATTTTAAAATCCAGCAACAAAAAAGTCTTAAATCCATAAAAAAAACAACAAAAAAAAACCAAATGATTTCTATTAGAAATTTAGAAATAAGGAAAAAAAATTGTGAATGAAAATAAAACTGATATTTTTTTAAACAAAAGATGGAAATAAAAACACAAAAATTCCTTCAAAAATACCTAGAAATGTTTGAAAATACTGTACGAATTGTAAATGTTGGTTTGGCTTTAAGGAGAAGCTCGTAGTTTAAGAAGATATAATAATAAACAAAATCATACAGCCAAAAAAATAAAAATAAACAGAAAAGATTTACAAATTCAGATTATGATGGCAGGAATACTTATGTGCGTTTTTTTTGGTTTGTTCGCGTGATTTCACTCATTGTTCCAGCTCTGATGACTAAATGAGGGGAAATAAACCCTTCAGCAGCTGCAGCATCACTGGTGTGCAGAGAATCTTAAAGCGACAGATCTTCCTCATCAGTTGTCCTCCTCGTCGTCGCTGACGAAGCTCCGCCCATCCTGACTCGTCTCCCTCTCCTTCAGGAACGTCTGTCTGATGGCCTCCAGCTCCGTCAGCTCCAGACGGACCTTCTCCAGGTGGAACGCCCGGCGGTTCTGGATCTGCCTCATGGGGAACGGGTTCATGTCCACGAAGGCGATGTTCATCAGCTTCCTGCAAAATAGAACGAGTAAATCCAATAATCCAAGACTCTTGTTACATTTGGTGTCCTAACGTGTCTTATATTTAGTTACTGTAATGCTAAAGCATCCAATGTGTTGTCTATTAATGCATTAAATCAGTAAATATGATGTGAAAGGTAAAAAAAATTAATGGTCCCATCTCCTCCAGTGCTTCTATGAAGCAGTGAAACCTCTCAAACCATAACACACTGTCAAATAGAAGCTGCTTAGGGCCTCCAGGCCAGCAGGGGGCCCCAAAAACACTCAAATACCAAAACTTAACTGGTTAAAAATGATCTAATCTACTTTAGTTGTGTTCAAACAAAAGAAAATTCACATAGTTTGATATGTATGTTAACAGAGTCACATCTTAAAACGATAATTTATTAATTTCTGCAGCTTGTGTCTAAAAGGGATGACACTAAAACCCATACTCTGGTACTGGAGCCTCACAAATTCTGGAGAAAATTAAGAGTTTTTACAGGATTCGTAAAACCCAACTTAAATTCTGACTGATTAAATAATTATAAACTAATAACTTTCCCACTTATTGTTAAAATTTTATTTCATTTGAATAAAATTTAAAAGCTGCTGCCTCACTAATCCTGTCCTTGGACTAAACCTTACATATAAACTGTTACTCTGATCAAAGACTTGTGTATTTGTAGCCACACAGACGAGTTACAGTACCTGGAGTCCAGGATGGTGCGTGTGAAGTATCGAAGGTATTTAAAGATGGCTGTGGAGTCCTGCAGCTTTAAAAAGTCATCTTCTTTGTACTTGAACAGAGCCAGAGCAAATCGAAATATGATCTGTGGAGAAAAAAAATAATAAAATCAATATGCAAAAACTTTTAATTTATTAAAAAATCCGTTATAAACCAGGTTTCTTTATAGTATTTTGTTTTTTGTGTCTTTGTTTTGATTAGTTTGCTTCACAAAGAACAAATTGTGCCATTTCTATATAGTTTCAGTTTGATCTCTCAAGGATTAGAGATGATTATTCATTGTGTTTTTTTACTTGTGGAGGGAAAAGTCCCTAAATAGATGTGGAATTTACTGATCACAAACGTGTTCAGGGACAAAAAATCTGAACAAAATCTTTGCAAATGTCTCGATTTGACTAATGCAAAAATGCAATTCCAACTAAAAATCAACATATTTCTTTGCAATATTCTCAAAATCATTACAAATAACTACATTTTAAATGCAGGCATTTATTAAATTGTTAATATGGATGCATAGAATTTATTTTCCTTGCTCAAACTCTTTTGGACCTCGACTGAAACGCATTAAAAACACGTCCTGGGTTGTTTTGCAGACAGAAAAGTTAAATCAGAGGACGGCACTTTGACATCCTGCCTCTTACCTTGGGTCCTTCGAACAGGAAGGCATCCCAGATCTTAAAGAGGATGTCGCTCACCACGCTGTCCACAAACACCACCAGGAACCAGTTGAAGGTGATGAGGGAGAAATCCACCTTGTGGTGCTCGAAGTGGGCGTGAAGGCGCGGCAGCTTCTCGCTCATCAGGTCCTTGAACACACGCTGGTCCACCTGCAGGAACGCAGCAAACACATTTACAGTCTTATGGTAATTTCTTGTTTTTATTTCATTGTAATTATATTTACCTGAGAGCCAAGCAGAGTCTTGGTGTAGTAGTCTCTGGGCATGAAGACCTCCACGATGGCTACAAGGGTCCAAAACGCATCCTCTTGGTCTAAATACAGCAAGGCGATCGCTGCTAGCCTAAAGACATGACGGGTGATAAAGAAAGGTGATTAAAAAGCAGAAAAAGAGAGAGAGAGAGAAAGAAGTCGGATCTCAACCGGTACCTGTTCAGTCCCTGGCAGTACCCGATGTCTGGATTCCTCCAGGAGAAGGCCAGCAGGACGTTCCTGAGCTTGTGGATGCCGCCTGCGCTCGGGGAGGCATAGTGCTTGTTGTTGGGCAACGTACGAAGCAAGTCCAGCTCGATCTGCTTAGAAGCCGGGTTGGGCTTGTCCCGGGCCACTTTCAGCAAGGTCTCATAATAGTCCGGCATCAACTGGTCCTTGAACTTCTTGACGTGGAGGGAGACGCACCAGCGCCACACGAAGGAGCGATGCTCGTGGGGTACGCCGCAGCGAACCAGCGCCTTCAGCTCTGGGGTTCGGACCAGGGTTCTGTTCATGGTGCTGGCCAGGAAGTTCTCCCACTTGACCCCGACAGACACCTCCTGATCCGTCATGGACAGGGACTTCAGCTCCAAGGCCCGGACCTTCGCCACCAGCCTCTCCTCCTCTTCCTCCTCCTCGGGAACCGTCTTAAAGCCGTACACGTCGTACTCACTAACAGAGAAAATCAGCTTGTTAACATCTCAGCAGTTTCCTGAATATCTAATAAAACATTTGAGCCATTTGTTTGCTACTATAAATCTAAAAGCTCAATAACTAGAATGTTTAGTTTACCTGACGGTATTCGGTTTGAGGATGTGGTGTTCCTGCTGCTCCGGACTCTCCACCTGCAGAGCGTCCTCCAGTAATCTGGAGATGATCTCTCGGGCCGGGCTCTGCTCTGACGACGAACACACCGGAGTCCGGACCTCCTGAAGCAGCACCAGGTATTTACTCTCCACCTGACAGAGTTTGGCCTCCAGCGCCGTGCACTGAAACAAAGAGGAGGAGGGAGCAGACACAAAGACTGGTTAATGGAAAACTTTTAGGTCTGAGGAGCTATTAAAATGAGACGGGATGGTACCTTAGCCTCCATCGCCTTTTCTCGGGTCTCTGCGTTTCTACGCAGCTCCGTCAGTTCCAGGATCTCTTTGTTCAGGAATTTATTCTGGGATTTGTAACCTTGAAGACTGTCCTGTTAAAAATGAAACACATATTATTTCAATAAATGTATCAATAAGGAAAACTCTGAAATGATTCCCTGTAATTTTCCGTACCTTGAGGATGTCCAGCTCCTGCTGCTCTCTGAGCGGCGCCGGTGATCCGGAGTCGTTTGAATTCCAGCCTTGTTCGGAGCTCTGCTGCGACAGCTTAATGATGACTTCATCCTTAGCCTGGATGGTCTCCATCAGCATGCCCAGCTGGTCGTTCATCTCCCCCACCTTGATTTTCAGGCCCTTCAGCTCCTGCTGCATGCTCTCCTTCTCCAGGGAGAGACGCTCCATGTGGCTACACAACAACTGAACCTGTCCGTCTCTGTCCTGAAGCAGCGTCTCCAGCTGAGCGACGCCTTCCTGGGATTCAGCTGGAGTCTGGTCCGGAGCTGGTCGGTGTGCAGCGGGCCTGTCACACTGGGAGGTTCTTAGAGTCTGCTGCAGAAGCCTCACGAGCTCCTAAATGATAAAAAGAGGAAATATTTATCTAAACTAAAATCCTAGCATTCATACGCACAGCTGATTAATGCTATATGCGCAAAGCCAACCAGGCATTATGTTAAAAACAAAGACACCTGATGAAAACACATGCAAAAGTAGGAGAAAATATAACCTATGAGGGTTTGTAGAAAAGCTTGAAAATCAATATTTGAAATTAAAACTTTGATTTCTAAACCGGGTTTGAACACTTCCAAGTCTCAAACATGTCCAGAGGGGGGAGTTGATCACCTGGAGAGCTGACAAGTTTCATTTTGACTCCGTCATTTTCACCCCTACAGCTGATTTCTCAATACGCCTGCAGAGTGGAGACATCCTCCTCCTCCGTCTCCGTCAGTTGGTGTGAGCTGTCAGTAAATGATGATCAAAAGAGGGAAATCCCCTCAACTCTTCGCCCAGTTTTGAAAAAAATGCCTGCAGTTTGGGAATTTTCTCAGTTGCGAAAATACGGACGGCCTTGGAACATTTCATGTGTCTGAACGCACCAGGCGTTAATCTGTTGATGGTAACAAAGTCCTAAATCAAACATTTGCAACAGGATTTTTTTTAAATCCTTCTGTAAATGAGGCTAATTCACCAGCTAACAGAAGCTGTCAGGTTCCAGCGGACAGGGACTAATAATTAGCTTTTCCTTTGCTGATATCATTAAATATAGATAGGATTAATTTGAGATGGGCACTGATTGTTGAAAATTTGAATATAAAAAAAATATGTGCATGTTTTAAAAAAACACATATATACGACTTTTATTAGGGTTCGGCCCGATACCGATACCAATATCGGTTAAAGTTACCCGATACCAGTGGCTTCACTGTCTGTGACTTGTGATTTTTGATGTAGTTTCCTATATTGAACACTAGGGGGAGCTATTGAGCTAAAGAACAGTGTGGGTTGAGAGCTGGAGATGGTGCCAAATAGTTCATTTTATTTGGTTAAAATGTGGAAAACTGCAATAATTTCACTGTGAAATCACAGAAACTTGTTATTTTTCACCTTACATTTTAGTTTTGTGATCATTTTTTAATATATTTTATTTTTTTATCTAACTCAGTTATTTGTTGTAAAAAGCAGAGAAGAAAAAATAAAACCTGTATTCCAATTTGTTGCATTTTTTTTGTGTGGTAGAAGTATCGGTATCGGTACTCGGTATCGGCGAGTACTCAGATTTAAGTATCGGTATCGGATCGGTTTTGAAAAAAGTGGCATCGGTACATCCCTAACTTTTATTTTTATGAGCAGAATTGTAATTTTTCACCCTCCTGCTTGGTAGTAACACTATGATATGACCACTAGGTGGTGGTATTGTGCCAACTAGTTTCGTAACCACCTCTGTGTTTTACCTGGCAGCATAACACCTGCCAAAAAACACTTTACATGTTCCAGCATTTCTGCTCTTCTAGTTTCATTTTGAAAGGATTAAGTAGAAACTCCAGCCATAGGTGAGCTTCACCTCTACGTCCAGAACACATGAGCACCCCTGATCCATCAGACCAGTAATAAAGAATAATAATAAATAATAAAGAAATAAAGAAACAAATATCCCCGACTCGTAGATTTAGGAAAAACATGCACAGATATAAAACTAGATGTAATAGGAAACCGAAGCTACGAGGAACCTTTGCACCCCCTAGTGGCCGTCTGCAGTACTAGTTTAAAATCCCACCTCCTCCATGTAAATGAATGGAACTTTTACCTTGAGTATAAAATAACAATAAACCTCAAATAGTTTTTTCCAGGTGCTAACATCTGTTAATGCACACAGTTCTCATTTTGCTGCCATGTTTAAATCTGATTTTTTTCTAATACATTTAGCTGTAATTACTCATTTGATGCATAAACACGGTGCTCGTTTTGCAGGGCAGGAGGCTGAACCTTCATGTCTCTACTGCAGACTGGTTCCAAAAATACAACCTGTAAACGAGACACCGTGGCTTCACTTTTATAAAACTGAAACAGATAGGTGCTTTCAAATGTAGGAGTTGTGGTAAGTAGGCTATATTCATCACAAGAGATACAGACAATAGTCGAAAATCATAAGGAAGTTTCTTAAATAAGCCCTCAAAAAGGGACAATGTATTTAAACTGAGCTATCAGTTAAAAACACTATTAATCCCAGAGGGAAATTAGATATTCAGTAACTCACTGTAGGTCATTACCTTATGGAACCTCGTGCTTTAAAAACAAATTATGAACTTTTTTCGTAATCTGTCTGGAATACGATGATGTAATTCACAAGGTTTCGGATGTAAATGCACACAAACGCTGCCGAGTTTAAAAAGAAGAAACAAAATGTTGCATCATGCATGGATGGGTCCAACTGAACAACCACAACTTCGCCTCTTTCTAGAAACCTGACCGCTGCGACCAGTCAGCTGGTTGACAAACGCAGGAAACGGAGAAAATAGGAAGTAGTAGCACAGTTGTGATTGTTGTGTACAGGACTGCCGCTTCCTTGTTTCGAGTTCAGACACGATGAATCAAAAGCTGCCTTTTGTGACATTAGTAGATGTTGACACCTCAACCTCACGCCGACACTGAATCAACCGAAATAAACCTAAAATCAGGACAGTCGGCGGGAATTCTGAGCAGCACGACTGGAATTTGTGACATTAAGTCAAGCTAACATTAGAAGTAGGACGATTACCTTGTGGCTGGCCAGCTCCTCTCTCAGTTTGACTTGTTCCTGCTGCAGCTGACTCAGACCTTCTTGCTGACTCTGCAGGCGGAGCTGCATGTCAGAAGGCTTGCTGTTCTCACACTCCGTCACTGAATTCTCAGAACTGCGTCCGGTCCTCCCGGACCCCCTCAAGTCCCGAAGCGAAGACCTTTTTTTAGAGGAGTTGCGCACGAAATCAAACGTGAACGTTGATCCGAAGGAGTCTGCGAGAGGAAAGAAACCCTCTGTGAGGTCATCAGAAGCGACGTTAGAGGAGGGTTAAACTCACGGAGCTTACTTCTGTGTGCGTCCAGATGAGGTCTCTGATCAGGGAAGTCCTTCAGCGGAGCGTCCAGCATCTCCCAGTCCTCTGAGCTGCTGCTGTTGTTGTTGGTGTAAAACACGCTGCGTCTGTTCTCGCCTGCTCTGTTGTACCGCAGGTGCGACATGGTATTTCTAAAAAAAGAAAAAAAGAGGTGAAACCAGTTCGGGGGGGGGGGGGGGGGGGGGGGGGGGGGGGGGGGGGGTTGTACTACAAACTAAACATTCCTGCTTAGGCAGCTACGATGTGCTGAGCGTCAAAGAGTTTAGACAACACAAAGGAAGGCGACATGATCACCATGGTAACAGAGGCTGAACATTAGCACCTGCTCACGCAGCTGGGTTTATAACGCAACGTGCTCATTCATCCATTTTAATACCACAGGTAAAAAAAATGAATATCCGATACGGCATTTCTATATCGTCATGGTTACACAAGATTCTGCAGCACAAAATTTAAAACTCCACCATATTCCTCTATCAGTGCATCACACTGATCAAATTTACCCACAGCTTTACGATAAGCTGTCGCTGATGATGCGAGCGCATCAACAGCCCTGGGCATGTTGTGTGCGTGTGTCGGAGGAGCTGCGTGCACGCATCTCACCTGAACCGCCGCTGTGTGTCGCCGTACAGCGCTCCTGTCAGAGGAGCTGCTCACATTACAGCGTCGTGCCGCGCGTGTCAGAGGAGCTAAGTGCAAGAGATTATGCACCCGCCTAGAAAATGAAGCTGTAGCGAATAAATTTAATATAAAAACTAGGGATGCACCGAATCTACCGATACCACTTTTTTCAAAACCGATCCGATACCGGTACTTAAATCTGAGTACTCGCCGATACCGAGTACCGATACTTCTACCACACACAAAAATGCAACAAATTGGAATACAGGTTTTATTTTTTCTTCTCTGCTCTTTACAACAAATAACTGAGTTAGATAAAAAAATAAAATACTGTATTTGCTCGCATATAAGACGAGGTTTTTTTCATTAAAAATAATTTTTAAAAGGGGGGTTCGTCTTACTATCGCGCCCCAGCAGGGGGCGCATGCTTTATGTTCAAACGGCAGAAGCGGCGCCAGCAGGAAGCAGCTAGACCGCGAGCAGTCCCAGACGTCCGCTCCACAACAAAGTTACAGGTCCACTGAGGATTAAAACACCTGAGTCCAGCTCCAGCTTCTGGCGTTTTCAGACTAGTTTGGGTTTTTGGTTCGGTCCGGGACCTCGGTGATTTGGGATTACTGGACCCGCTGCGGCTGCAGTGTTTTCAGCGTGAGCTCTGTACAGGTGAGCGCGTCGCACGATTCACACACGCATTCTTCCTCAAGCCTGAAAAACACCTGAGAATCCAGCGCTGTCTGACGTCCACACACAGCACCCGTTTCTGAAGCTGCACGCGCGCGCGCACGCACGCACGCACGCACGCACACACACACAGTCTCAGTGAGAGAGAGAAGAAGAGAGGGAGGAGGGAGGACCCACACAGCCAGAGTGAGGAAGAGAGAGCTTTTTGCTCCCTTTTTTTCAAATTGACTGAAATATGTTGTCACATAGAACTTTAATTCCTGTCTGATTAATAAACAAATATTAAAGCAGTCTGTAATTAAGGTGTCATATAAATTATTTTCTCAAAATTTAATTAAAAATAGTTTCTTTATAAAGTGAATTTATTCTATTTTCTGAAGATCAGTCTTGAAAAATGGGGGTCGTCTTATAATCAGGGTCGTCCTATATTCGGGCAAATACGGTATATTAATAAAAATGAAAACAAAACTAAAATATAAGGTGAAAAAAAAAAACATTTTCTGTGATTTCACTGTGAAATTATTGCAGTTTTCCACATTTTAACCAAATAAAATGAACTATTTGGCACCATCTCCAGCTCTCAACCCACACTGTTCCTCTTTAGCTCAATAGCTCCCCCTAGTGTTCAATATAGGAAACTACAACAGAAATCACAAGTCACAGACCGTGAAGCCACTGGTATCGGTTCTTGGTATCGGGTTACTTTAACCGATACCAGTATCGGTATCGGTGCATCCCTAATAAAAAGTGATTTAATTCATTATTAAACATCAAAAGTATCGAAAGCTGGTTCCGTTAAGTACCGGTAATTGGTACCGCATTGATTCAAATGTGAAACGTACCCATCCCCGACTACTACTACTACTACTACTTTTGCTGTATTATTACTACTGACTGCATGGTGACGTAGTTATTGCCACTGTTGCCTGGCTGTGGTCTTTCTGCATGGAGTTAGCATGTTCTCCCCCCAGTAGGGTTTCTTCCCGGTACTCCGGTTTTCCCTACAGACCTCAAAATGCCTGACGTGTTGCTAAAATTGTAAGTCACTTTGGATAAAAGTGTCCACATAAAAATAAACACACACAAGTACTTTGACTCATCGGCTCCAGAGTTAGCCGCTGTTGGCTAGTACTTTTACGAGTACAAGAACACCACCGTAGTATCGGACGGATACCCAATGCTGGAATCTGTCCGAAACTCTGGTCTGATCTGATGTAAACAATATCAGTTTATAAATCTATAAATAACTGATAAGATAGTAATGGTGACTGAACAGCAGCACGTGGCTGGTAGCTACCAGAAACCGAGTAAACACAGAGCTCTACCTCAGCCACGTGTTTCAGCGTCTGACTGATGTTTGTTCAACGTCCTGAAAGAGGAACGGATTGTTGAGCGACCAGTGAACCATGGACCGGTACTTCCCCTGAAGCAAACTAACTGAAGGCTTTTACTTTACAATTAAAGAACAAAGCTCGTTTGGCAGGAAGTCAGAAAATAACTTCCTGTATAATACCAACAGTAGGCACACGGGTTTTACCGGAGTTCCGTCCCAAAGTTTTTCAGGGAGAAGTTGTGCTGAGATCCTCTGGCCGACTGGACCCCCACCAGACCCCCAGCATCAGACTCCGTCTCAAAGGCAAAGTCACTCCGAACCTTCTCCAAGTTGTCACACAGCTTCTCATTGAAGGAATCTGAAAAACATACAGAAAACACATTACTGCTATCAGCCGTTATCTACACAACCTGATCTGTGGCTCATCTGGTAAAAACAAAAAAACATTATAGGAACCTGAACAGCTCAACATGTGGAGTTAAGCAACACCGTGGCTCGCTGAGGATTTTACTTTTAGACAAATTCACAGTTAGCTCTCTAATCACATCACCTGCACCTGGTAGTTTCCTCTCTGCATGAAATTAGCTCAGAAAATAAAACTTCTTTAGAAACTCAAGGAAATCATTTCACTGGGACAACTTAAAACTTTTAATCTGAGACAGATTTAACTCAAAAATTTAATGTATTGATGTCAGAAGAATAAATGTTAGTTTGGTTTTAGGAATTTACAGGCAGCTAGCTACATATTTTAAAAAACTACATGATATTTTAACCAAATACAGCAAAAAAAAAGTCAAGGTCTTTTGGACACGACAACAAAAAAAAGCATGCTGCATTTTGCAGGCTGTGAAGGGAACTAAATCAAAAGTGTAAAAACTGAGCTAAAAAAATATTAGAAAGTAACTCAAAAGTCAAAGCAAACTAAAAACTGTTAAAACAAGCAGACATTTATATTTTCTACTTCTGCACTGCGTTAGAAGAAAGTAGAAAAGATATGGGGATGAATAAAGTTAAACATCAGGATCTAACACCATCAATAAACTAATATTTTGTTGTTTTAAAAGTATTTCCTGACTGCCCCCCCCAAAAAAAACAAAAAAAACAAAGATGCAAACATTTTTCTTTTTTTGTTCTTGGTGTGACCAGCTGTAAATTTCTTTAAAAGTTTAATAAACTATTATCATGTCCTTATTTTGAGTTGACACATAAAACTTCAAGCTGTAGCTGATGATGGTGATGTAAGAGCAGCTGCATGCTGACTATCAAAATAATCGTTTGTGCAAGTTGAAATACTAATAAACACAAACGGACTGTTTTTATAATCTCTTGCAGCCTTAATTTAAACATATGTTGCATGAGTGCCTAAAACTACTAAACCCCTTCACATCTTTTGTCATTTACGGAGTCAAAACTCTGAACCCGGAGCATCGAATTGAATCTAAAAGCCAGAAAAGCTGCTGCTGGTGATTTTTTACTGGAGAAAAAAGTTCAAATGATCACGGCTGAGAACATCAACAAGCTGCAAACTAAAACACCAAAATCTCTAACTCATAACATTCTCACCCTCTTAAAATATTCATATGAGAGTGTAGAAGTGTGAAAAACAACAGGAACACCCGGGAGGCATGCAAGAAACACTCTGCAGCACACACGTCTGAAAAAGTGTGTTCTCGCATCCATAAAATCACCATCATTTATTATAAAATAGTTATTGCTCTTTTTTTCAAAAAGCAGGAACCTAACTGACAATCTCACCACGATATTTGTTCAAAACAAAGATTAATTCTTCCCCTAATGTCTTAATAATAAGTTCATATCTGCAAAAATTGCATTTTTATTTGATTTAGTTAAAAACAGGACAACGCTGTTTTCTCTTTGTAGAATGAAGGATTTTCTTTCATGAGGCTCTGTTTTCATGAACAGCCCCTATGCTGGCAGAGATAGGAACGATAACTCTGGTATTTTTGGAAAAGAAGAACATGTAAGCAAACTGTGTGCATCAGAAAACAGGAAAAGAAGCAGGATTCACAGTTTGTGTCGCTCGGCTGAAACGGACAAAAACAAGTAGAAGAGTCACTAAAATGAGCAGAAAACAACAACTATCAAACAAGCAGTTTAAACCTCAACCTAAATGGGAGTTTTTGACAATATTGAAATAAATCTTTAGAGTTCTGGAAGCTGATATCCACTCATTCTGCCTGGAACAAACATCTGCTCTCTGTAAACAGCAGGAAATAAATGGTCGTCACTCCAGTAAAACACACTGAACTTTAAAAAACACACAAACAATAAACTGTTTTCTGATCTGTCATCTAAAAATGTAAAAAAATATGCGATTTCCACCCAGAAAAAACTGTTTTTCCACTAAAAACCTTCCATAAATTTGAGGATCATATGAATTAGGGATAGGTTTGTTTTCCTGTTGTGGACTTGAATGGTTTATGAGAATCTCATAAATCAGAGAAATGTGATTCTGAGTGTTCTAAACTTCTCTGGAAAAGCTGATGAAACTCTTAGTGTTGTCCTCGACTTCTCCCACTCATCATTATCACTATCCGAACTCAGGAACGGAATCCGACTGTTGAGTTTGTAGCAGCTCTGCAAAAACGACCCGCTGTCTGCAGGAGTCTGGTGCATGAAGTGAAGTTTTTGTAAATGTGTACCTGCTTACCGTTCTCTTTGCCTACCAGGCCGGTGGGAGGATGCACCAGCGGTGGGGAATTCCAGCTGTCTCTCTGACCTCCTCCTCTAGTGCCGCTGTACTCCCATCTCTTCTGCTGCAGCTGCTGCAGCCAGTAATGCATCACCTGCCTGTTGGGGGCCTGGAAACATTGAAAACACACAATGAAGTTAGGGTCAATAATTGTAAACTTCCTCCTTCAAAAGTTTCACAGCACTGATTTTAAACATTTCACATTCTCGTTTCATTTTCTAAATAAACCTTTGCTCCTAACTGTGGGATTACAGCTCGGCGGCAGGCTGCTATTTAGATCAGTCATGTGAAAGAGCAGAAGGCTGGTTTCAGTCTCAGTTCCAGCCTCTGGCTGTACACAGGCTGCTTGTATCAACCAGTCAGACCATCTGCTGAGCAACACAGGAGCCAGGCCACCTGTTTGAGTCACCATCACATGACAGCAGAGGACCAGCACAGCATCACATGAGTCGATCTGAACCAGAACACAAACATCTGGCTCAGGTTTCCTGGTTTTGCTTCAGGATTTGTAACTCAGTTTCTATTAAAAGAAACCAACAGCTGTCAGTAACTTTGTGTCTTCTCACATAAGCATAAAGTTGGGGGGGGGGAAACATATTAGAAAGGGTGTGTCTGCTGCCTTTTCAGCGCGAGAAAGGAAGTGACAATGACAGCAAAACATGCTGCGTTTAAGTGGAGCCCCTACCTTCAGGAGGAACTCCTTCCCGGCGGTGCGGATCTCAAACTGGCCCTCGTCCACCTCCACGTCGTACGTGAAGCAGGCGTCGCCGATATCGATGTGTCCGAGCGGCAAGGCATCTTGAGGCGTCTTGAAGTAATACAAGTAACATTTCCTCGGGTCGTACACGAACCAGCGCAGCTTGAACCCCCTGAGAGGCCCCTTGCCGGACAGTTTGTTCAAGTAGCCGCACAGTTTGGAGGCCTGCTCCTTCGCTGCGTCCGCCTCGGTCCCGTCCAGAGACTTAACGCTCACCAGCCGCGAGGCAGCGCAGGAGTTCGCGTCGCTGCCATCCTCCTCTTCCTTCATCTTTCCTCCAAGTTTCTCCTTCGTGCCCCGTAGCGGACGACAACTCCTGTTTCCATCCGCATGACTTCCTCTGGGCAGAGGGTGCTGCTGGGAAATGTAGTTAACGTGAAAGAATGACAGGAAGTTTGCGTTACCGGCGATGGCCGCTAGGTGGTGGTGTTTGACAAGAAGGGAAACTATTGTAGCCACGTGGTAGGAACAGGAATAAGAAATAAAAACAAAATGTTTGATCTGGAGCTGCTCAAATCGGCTAAAAGTAAGTTATTATTTATTGATTTTTTAAAATTAAATATGGCCATTAGCTGTTATGGCTCTAAATGCCCAGAAAATCTGCCAAGTTCATCCTTCTCTGCGTTTTTGGATGGTACATTTTAAAATGAACCAACCCCTGAATTCTACTGAGCTGAATACTTTTATCCTGAAAGGAGGACGTTTTAGACTTTTAAATGTCCCCAAACTTTAGGCTTTTTCTCTGCAAATAAATTAAAATAAGCACATGTTAAGAATTAAAGTTCATTCGTTTGTATTGCCACCAAAAAATAATGTTACTATTTACATTTATACAAGTTTTATACAACTTTATACAATAAGTAAGTGATAATATTTTTGAAATGATTAAAACTCCTTTCAAGTCATTTTTAATTACTCCATTATGTATTGTAATAAAACAATGACTAGTAAACATATTGCAAACTTGTATACTTTAACTTTTCTCTCTAAAATGAGCCATGATAAACACCTCCTATAATAATGAAGAGCTAAAAGCAGGTAAAGATCAGAGGTATCTGTGTTTTTTACCCACCAGTCCTTACAATTAAAATACCTAATAATAAAATTATTAAAATGTGAAAATATTATTGACAAATGACAGTTAAATTACTGGATGTTTAATGTGATTTGTCAGAATATAAATCAGAACTGTATAAATGAATAAAATGAAACTGAAAATGTGATTAAGATTTTTACCATAAAACTCCAACTTTCCCACATCGTTGTTCTCTAGATGTCATTTTTAGTCAACCCCACTCTTCTAATGCACGTTCATCTCATTATAGGAGCAAACACATTTAGAAAGAACATCCTTAATATAAAATAGAGGGTTTTCAAATTATTACGGATCAGAGAGAACAATGCTAGAAGTTATCAGAGGAAAGGAGGCAGCGAAGCTAAACCAGGATCTACGGGGGGAAATCTGGATATCCGAATTAGTTCGGCCCATTTCTGGTCAGGTAAGTGAATTGTTGATAACAGCTGCTCTTAAGTCATTTTTAGTGGGATGCTAATATAATTTATATCAAGCTATTTACTTAATATAATCACATTTAACAGCCTGATACAGTAGCAACAGTTATTCTTCAAATGTAGAGCTAAAACTAAATGTGCTGTATTTCTCATTGTTCAACAGGTAAAAGGTCTGACCTTTATCAGAAGGATGACCCAGATTGGGCGCCATCAGTTGGAATGACAGGTCAGCAAAAGACAGCTGTCCTCACAACCTGGACTATCTGTCTCAGCTAAACCTGATTGTGCTGCAGGAAAAAACCTGCTGTTTCTGTGACCAGGTTGAGGTTGGAAGAATGATTCTGTGTGACAATGCAAACTGTCATTAAGTGGTTTCACTACTCGTGCATTAATATTAAGGTTGCATCAAAAGGAAACTGGTATTGCCCAAAATGCCAAAACCTACCTCAGTTTCAGGCAAAAAAAGGAAAGAAACCTCAGTGAAAAAGAAGTTCTGTGAACTGCTTTGAAGGTATGCACTTCAGGCTCTTTGTTTTAGAATTAGTTAGATATTGTAATGCTATACTGACAAAGCTGTTGCTGTAATAGTTCATAAGCTGTGTTCTAATAACTGTGTGGTTTTCTTCAATAAAGCTGTGTTCTGAAGAAAGCTGTGTTCTCTTCCACAACAACACAATAACAATGACTTGGTTCAGTTTCTATGTAAATAATAATGAATTATGAATCCTTTGGGTCATAAAATAGTCCAGACTGGTTTATTTTTATTGACAGTACATATTACTACATGCTTTAGTCAAAATCAACAACTGATGAGCAAAGATTCACCAGAGCACAACAGACAAGTCCATAGGAAGGATCATAGGAAGTGGACAAATGTGATACATCACAGCGCAAATGAAGGTTTTCAGTTCTAAGACTTTGAAGTTCACCTGTCAAAGCATCAATGACATCATCAGTCATATCAGTTTGAGTCCCGGTGCTGCACAAACTGATGTAATCACTTGTCAAGGGGTCATCAGTCCCCCCAGCAGCTGCTGGAGCAGGAGCAGCTTCCTCCTTCAGTCTCTGCTGGGTTCTATTCAAACAACGTTTGTAGAGTGATGTCCAGTTTCCTCAGGTGTCTTTTGCTGACCTGTCATTCCAACTGATGGCGCCCAATCTGGGTCATCCTTCTGATAAAGGTCAGACCTTTTACTTGTTGAACAATGAGAAATACAGCACATTTAGTTTTAGCTCTACATTTGAAGAATAACTGTTGCTACTGTATCAGGATGTTAAATGTGATTATATTAAGTAAATAGCTTGATATAAATTATATTGGCATCCCACTAAAAATGACTTAAGAGCAGCTGTTATCAACAATTCACTTACCTGACCAGAAATGGGCCGAACTAATTCGGATATCCAGATTCCCCCCGTAGATCCTGGTTTAGCTTCGCTGCCTCCTTTCCTCTGATAACTTCTAGCATTGTTCTCTCTGATCCGTAATAATTTTTTTGCAGTCTATAAAACTGCAAAGGTGTCTCACGGTCTGACCGATTGGTACAGCCATAAACACGGCAATAATTCACCATTTCTTTTCGTTTTGCAGTAGAATACTCATTAAATGCATGCGTTCTGTTTACCTCAATATCTCCAATATGGCGGCTTCCGGTTAGATGACGCTACGGTGACGCGCCGTGAAAACCCATATTTTTGTGAAATCCAACCTACATTAGTCGATAAAGAGGCGCTGAGATATGTTCTTTCATATCTAGTGTATAATCTTGACGTGGGGGTGCATTTAATGCATGTGACTCACAAAGTAGACTGGCAAACACAGATCACGGGAGTTTAACATTTTCTACTCCGAAGGCGAGGGAAAACATGTTCCTTATAGTTGATTGTTGGCTTTTCGTCGGCTTTCTCGTGCCGTAGGTATGTGGGCCTCGATACTGTGAGTAACCAGTAGATGACTAGTGGGAAAAAACACCTGTTGAAGTTCCCATTTTACCCAGAAGTCTCAAAGACAAAAACATAATAGATTATTTTGGATATTTATTACAGAATAAGGTTGTTTGAGAGGATGTTTATTCGCCCCTGAGGTTTGGAGAATGGACTCGATACGGTTCAGCCGCTGTGACATTTTGTAGGTGTCGACTGACTTGTGACCTTTTAAAGATCCACATCCCCCCTAAGAAGTGTTACCAGAGCAAAAAGCTTAAAAAGTATTTCAGTGTAGGTCTAATATTTAACCGTACCACATTACTCACTAGTCTGCATGGCAGCACTTGTTCGTAAACATGTTTCTCTACAAAGACGGAACGGATGATAAGGATTTGACCTCAAACCTCACTTCTCCCCCAGAGGAGCGCAGTATGACTCACAGAGGCCTGACGAACAGAGACAGCGCACTGTTAGGGGTGTTGAAATTTAAGGTCATGTCACTGTAGCAACTGTTAGTGCAGTTAGTGGATAATTCATCACTTCTACGCCTGTTAGTTCACATCATGGAGAACAAAAATAAAATCCCAATCATCAGGAATCACTTTCATACAAGCGTGAGCAAACACTAGTTCAGTCAGCAGAAGGAAGAGAAGTTTTCTTATTGTGACAGACTTTTTCTGGTTAATGACCCACACACACACACACACACACACACACACACACACACACACACACACACACAGGAAGTTCCTACTGTTCTTTACAGGACTAAAACCAGATGATTCATGACAGCAGTTCAAATCACGGTGAGAACCTCAAAAACAGACAAACACCTCCTTAACCTCCTAGGACCTGGCGTCCATATGGGGACATCACACTAATAGAGTCTGGTTCTAGAGTTTGGTTCTGGAGTCTGGTACTGTCTGGTACTGGAGTCAGGTTCTGGAGTTTGGTTCTAGAGTTTGGTTCTGGAGTCTGGTTCTGGAGCCTGGTTCTGGAGCCTGGATCTGGAGCCTGGTTCTGGAGTCTGGTTCTGGAGTCTGGTTCTAGAGTCTGGTTCTGGAGTCTGGTTCTGGAGCCTGGTTCTAGAGTTTGGTTCTGGAGTCTGGTTCTGGAGCCTGGTTCTGGAGTCTGGTTCTGGAGCCTGGTTCTGGAGCCAGGTTCTGGAGCCTGGTTCTGGAGTCTGGTTCTGGAGTCTGGTTCTGGAGCCTGGTTCTGGAGTCTGGTTCTGGAGCCTGGTTCTGGAGCCTGGTTCTGAAGTCAGGTTCTGGAGTTTGGTTCTGGAGTCTGGTTCTGGAGCCTGGTTCTGGAGTC
>SSNR01000001.1:3236022-3263357 GCA_006937965.1 Callopanchax toddi
GCCTGGTTCTGGAGCCTGGTTCTGAAGTCAGGTTCTGGAGTCTGGTTCTGGAGCCTGGTTCTGGAGTCTGGTTCTGGAGTCTGGTTCTGGAGTCTGGTTCTGGAGTCTGGTTCTGGAGCCTGGTTCTGAAGTCTGGTTCTGGAGCCTGGTTCTGAAGTCAGGTTCTGGAGTCTGGTTCTGGAGTCTGGTTCTGGAGCCTGGTTCTGGAGTCTGGTTCTGGAGCCTGAATCTGGAGCCTGGATCTGGGGCCTGGTTCTGGAGCCTGGTTCTGGAGTCTGGTTCTGGAGTCTGGTACTGGAGTCTGGTTCTGGAGTCAGGTTCTGGAGTCTGGTTCTGGAGTCAGGTTCTGGAGTCTGGTACTGGAGTCTGGTTCTGGAGTCTGGTTCTGGAGTCTGGTTTTGGAGCCTGGTTCTGGAGTCTGGTTCTGGGGAGTCTACCAGTACCAGGCTCTCATTTTGTTTTTGTACTCAGGAGAAATGCTGCTGTGTTCAGACCCCAAATAAAGTTGATCACATCAGGACTCAGTGGTGACTTTATAGAGTTTTATCACAGTTTAAAATGATGACCTCATGTATGAACATCGTTTTTCTCAGAAACTACATCAGATACAAAGGTAATTCTTTGTTTTTACATTCATCAGGTTCCAATCAGCCCAAATAGCAAAGAAAATTTTAAAATACAGTCATGAAAGAGTTCAGGTCTTGGAGGTTAAAGCCCATTTCAAATCTTCCTGAGTGTTTCCATCCTTCCACCTGTTCAGGTCCTGTCTTACAAACACTGATTTGAATTTATTGTACAGAAAACCCAAGAGATCAGCTGCTGACGCAACTCGCCTCCCGTCGTACGGTAATCAGACGCTCCGTGGGTTCATCCTCCCCTCCTGCAAACGCTAACCACTGTTTCTGTACACCTTACTTTCCGTTTCTCTTCAGGAAGCTGTCGCCTTTGCTCAACAGCCTGTGTTTGTCTTTGTTATGCAAATGAGAGCGCGTGTGTGCTGTCTGCTGAGTGTCTCTGCTTTCCAGACCAGTGGAAAAATGTATGTAATTGTAAATGTCATCCGTCTATATCTCTCTCTCGCACTGGGTCACACTCAAAACACTTTCAGTTGGAGATTACAGACAGTTCACAAGTTAAGAGAGGGACTTCAATGATTGCTGCGATGACACCCGGCTCAAACCACACCGTGGTAATCACAAGAAGAGGTGCGTCGTCTGTCTCTCTGCTGGAAAACATAAAAACACAAGGAGAGCTTCGGAATTAACTCCCCGTTTCTGTTCCAGGTGAGAGGAGCTGCTGCGCGCTGTGCCGACAACAAAAAGCCAGATCTGACAATATCAGCTACTTTTCACATTCAAGACCAGCAGAACCGAAGCTGAGCAAATCCCCCTGCTGCAGGACTCGTGTGAAGTTCTGCTTCAAGGTAAGAACTGAATCCAGACCTGAGCAGAACCAGTCGCTGACAGCTTTAGAGTCTCAGTGTGACAGAAAGCGGAGGTCAGTTAACAGAGGAATATTACAAAGTTCCTATGTTATCACTGAGAACCGTTGAACCATAAACCGCAACCATCAAACAGGCTGGACGTTTTCACCACAGCGAGAACACTGAGCTGCTTTCAGGCTCAGGCTGATGCCTCCTGGAAAATAAGCAAATTAGACTGTTTGAAAAAAACGACGCGCTCCACGCTCTGGGAAGTAAACGCTGGTGGAATTGACTGGATGCCTGTGTTGTTTTGATCAGGACAGAGTGAGGATGGAGCAAAGGGAACCAAGCGGGGATTCGACGTCTGAAGGAACCGAAGGCAGACTCAGGGATCTGACCTTCAAGTGGTTCATAGACACTCAGCTGCCTCTTATCATCGACGACGGCCTCTTCCCGTCCTGGTTTATGGGCTTCATCAGCAGAAAGTAAGGATTTATCAGGGAAACGGCTGAAAATGACAACAATTTAAACTTAAACTGTTTGATTTTGCTCATAGAATTTGGGTCTAGAGATAAGCTCTGGAAATTAAATGAGAAATGATGCCTAAAAACATAATTTCGCCATAATTGCACAAGTAAAAATCTGAAACCATATTACTAAATTATTTTATTTATTATGTTGTTGAGGCTGTTTATGTTGTATGCCAACCAGTATTAATCAGCTGTAAAAAGTTTTAGCTGAAAAGTTTGAAAATCATTTATTTTGTACTTCGTAAATTTAGTTTGCACACACACACACACAAAGAGGACAGTTACATCTGATGAAGCGGTTTTGTAAGGAAATGCATTTTCCCTTCATAACAATGTAATTTTCAAAATAAAAGTCATCATTTTGCCTCTCTGCTCGCCTTCAGATTTAGATTTGAATGCTGTTTTTGGTTTCGTTACAGGGATGCCGAGAACATACTCAGAGAAAAAGAGCTGGGATGTTTTCTGATCCGCCTCAGCGACAAGGCCATCGGATACGTTCTGTCCTACAGGTGAGAACTGGTTTACTTCAAGAAATATCCTATATGTGTATAAAAACAAATGTGTGGTGCTTCCACACATTTAAAATTATGAAAATTAGCAACACTATAAATATCTCAGAATGATATTTTAGGATCTTTATACCATAAATATCTCTAAACTACGATCAGTCATTTGTTTAATATCACTATTATTTAAAATTATGAAAATGAGCAGCACTATAAATAACTCAGGATGATCTTATACTTATTATCTTATCTTATCTTATTCACTTCCATAATTTGGGATATTATAACTATATTTGTAGCCATTTATTCATGTTTTTTCTTCATCCTGTTGCAGAGGCAGAGATCGCTGCAGACACTTTGTGATTAGCCAAACTGAGGAGGGAAAGTTTAAAGTTTGCGGCGACACTGAGGGACACGACACTATGCTTGATGTAATAGAGTACTACAAAGTGAGCCCTATTGAGCCTTTTGGAGAGTATTTGACTTCGTCATGCTTTAAGGTGAGACACAACTCTTTTATATTATTAATTTTATGTAAAGCGGACTGGAGTCTAACTGGGGTTTTTGCACTTGCAGGATCACAATAAAGACCTTTATGACACAATCCAGGTCTACCCCAAAGAAAAACCAGCAGCCATTCTCAGAACTGCACAGGTTAATTTGATCGGAGAGCACCAACCAACACGGCATGTGAAAAGCACCAGAACCGAAGAGGTGAGTGAGGTTTTTATCTTACGTTGTCCTCTAAGGTTCTGCTGATGTATTGATTTTGCTGACTTCTTTGTAAAACAGGAAGTACCACCTTTACCTCGGAGGAGCAGACACTTGGACACCAGCGCCTTCACTGATGAAGAAAGAGTTCTGTACGCTCAGCTCAAGAAGAACAGGGAGAACCCTCGAGGCCAACATGTCTCACAGGAGAGTTTAGCTGCTGCTAACCCGAGGAAAGCTGTCAAAGATCAGAACAACGGCAGAATCAGTCCACCGAGACCAGAATCCATTTACTCAGAGATCAACCCTCTGGATGCCAAAAGCAAGTCTCTGCCGCTGCTGGACAGCCTGTCTGACAGCGAGCAGTCCTACAGACTGAGCGTGCCTCCCAGCACCCCTCCAAGACTCTCTCCCAAACCAGTCAGACAGGCGTCCAACTGCAGCCCGCAGTCGAAAAGCAGCCTGGACGTCATGGCGGACAATGAAGTCTATCACCTGGCAACCTTTGATGACAGATCATCAAAGAAGGAACAGCAAAGCGATTCTTTGTATGCGGAGGTTGGCATTGAGACCTCCATCATTAATAACGACGGTACATACGAGCTGCTGCCCGACCACAAGGAGTCCAAACACAACACCTACGAGCCTGTGGAGGACAACAGGCGCAAAGCTAACAAAATCATCAAGGTTAGTAACGCACTTTCATTTAAATTACTTATGTGTTTTTTTTTTGTTTTACCTCATTTTTAAAATTTGCTATATTTCCTTCTTGCAGAATGACAAATGGAAATGGCTCTTCCCCGAGTCCAAGAAGAAACAGTAAATGCTGCCATAGCAACGAACAAACGTTTTACTTCATTCACACGACACTATAACACACGTAGTTTACACTCCACGACTGTTTTTGTAACATAAATCAGCTGTTGTATATTTTTCTTTTGATCTATTTATTTAAAAAGTTCCCATAATTTTTTATCCATTTGTAAATGTTTTTTTACAAATTCACTAAAACAGTTTAAATAAACTCATTTTGGTAAATGAGAAGTGTTTGGATATTTCTTTTCAGTGCAATCGTTACAATGAAAGAAAAGTTCACCAGTATTAAGGACAAGTTAAAGAGTTTTTTGCACACTTCACATCAACAAAGACAACATTCTGTGTGAATTTACACTCTTTACTGAGAGGAAGTCAACTATTCTGTTTATGTTGCATAAAAAAAGTTAATTTTTCAGGTACATCCTGCACTTCTGGTGTAATAAAATACAAGTTAAATGTAGTTAAATACTAGATAACATCAGTTTCCTCATGAGGAAATGCAGATAGAAAACTGTTGGGGAATCAGCAGCATTTCTATGTTCAAAATGCAAATAACTCCTCAACCAAAACCACCACTATCACTATGGTTTTCCATTGCAAACCTCAGGAATAAAACATGAGGTCATCTGGGGAAATAAAGCACGCTCGCCATGGAAAATTTTTAAAAAAATCTTACAGCTAATCTTTAAAAAGTGCTTTTTGCAGCTGCACTTCATTCACAGGGAAATTTATTTGCATGCAGTTTTAAACAACTGTATGTAGCAGCAATGAGGAAATGAGCTGAAGTTACTAAAAGGTCATTTAAAACCTTTTATCGTCTTTTTATTTTTGCATGCTTAGTTGTACTTTTAGGGTGGCCAATAAAGCTAACAGCTTTGACTTTGAGTGCTCCTTTAGTATCCCTCCTAAGCAGCTAAATAAAAATAAAGCGGAGTATGAGGGTGAGGAGTTAAGACTCCCCTCTGGAGTCATGTTCAAGAACAACAGTGAAATGTCAGTTAGCCATTATGGAAGATCAACAGCTTTGTTTCATTTCTTTTATCTGAAATTTCACAACTCAGACCCCTCATGATAACTGGAAAATGATAAATGCAGAAAATGATGTCACAACTGGCTGATTTTGTAACAGTGGGACCTCTGAGTGAGAGGAAACCGACTAAACAGAAGTTTGATTTGAGATAAGACGAAAGGAAAGTCTTATAGCAACAAAACATCAAATACTGCTCACTGACAAGTTCTTCCACTTGTTCTTTGATTTAATACGCAACATCTGGCAATAAAATGTTGAAAAAAAGACAAACATGAGGGTGGAAGTGCATTAAATGGGTTATTTTTTATGATCACAGCACTATTATGTTCAATCTTATGAATGTTCAAAAAGAAAAATAAATTAAAATCTATTTTAGCGCTTCGTTTTCCACTGATCTCTGTATAAATTCCTTGTTTTTGTGTGTGTTCTGAATAAAATAGACACAATCTAGTATTAAATAAAAATAAAACAACAAAGAGAATCATCTCAGGGACTGAAATCCTGATCCTAACGCAACGTTTGTCCTTTTTCAGTGCCTCAAACTGTATTGAGTGCTTTAAAGCCCCAGTATCACGCAGCAGCAGAAGTTTCTCAGCTGGATTCTCAAATGATCCCAGTGAGACCGGTAATTAATGAGGCTACATAATCAGCAGTCTGCTATCCTGAACGTCTCACACGGCCCTCATTAAAGCAGCTTGAGATAACAGAGAGAAGTAATGCCAGGGCGCACTAATGACTGCACAGCGCTTAAAGAGTGATTCAGACACAAACACTCCATCTTCAGTTCAAATGAGATTTCAGTATGAGCTTATTTTCATTTTCATGAGAGGCTGGTTGGTTGGTTCAACCATATTTAAGCTGCTCTTCATTTATCTTGGAATTCAGAATTCAAATATGGGAATTAAAATCACACCTACCTGAAAACTAAATAGGATTTACTGTTTAACTCGACGCTGTTTAACTCAGAGACCAGGCTAACTTTTATAACCCAATATACAGTACAAGCTGATAACGATGTCTCCTGTATTGTATTCTTTCCAACACTGGGATGGGTATCGGTTTTTCGATATTATCGGCCGATAATGGCGATATCGGTATCGGTTCTTCGATATTATCGGCCGATATTGGCAATATCGGTATCGGTTTTTGTAATGATGACACACATGACCTTTACATACCGTGCACGTGTTATACATCAAACTGTTCGGCTACTTCTCCTCTCTCCCAAAATGTCAAAATATAACAAATCTGATGTATAGTTTTAGAGATATTTTTTATTTATTTGGCACACCTTGCATTAAATACTGTGTTTGTCTTTTTTATTATGAGAGGTACCACGCTTATATCGGTATTGGTTTATATTGGAAATTAAGAGTTAGACAATATCGGATATCGGTGACAAAGCCAATATCAAGCGTCCCTAGTTGGATCAGCAGCTGGGAGTTGGGAAGGAGCTGCTGCAGTGACGAAATGTGTTGTTGATTTACCAGTAGAGCATTTGTCTTACAACTGGAGGGTTGCTGGTTCAAAACCTGCTTCCAACTGGGTCGCTGTGTCATTGTGCAAGGCATTTCATCCAAAAATAACCTGCTGGTGATGGTCAGAGGGTCGGCCTTCACCTATGACAGGGGTAGTCAACTAAATATGTCAAAGGTCCAGATTGAAATACATGACCTGGACCTCAGTCCTGGACTGAGTTACGGATCATGCATGGTGTCCCAGTCAGGGAGATGAAGCGTGCCAGATGCTGTGTGGGCAGCGAATTCACGGTAGCGCTCACATGTCTCCCTGGACACGCCCCCTGGACTAAGGACTGGGTCTTGGATTTGCTGCATGGTCTGGACAGAACCAGGTCTGGGTCCAGATCTAGACCACGGTCCACCTGTTGGATTGTTAACAAAAGAATTAGATTGACTCAGTCATGTCCCACCAGGAAGACACCTTGACCTACTAGGACTCCCGGGAAATAGGAGAGGACGATACAGTAAATATAAAGATTTGTTATGGTGAAATCACAATTTATCACATTGATATTTTTATTATACTTTATACAACCTCCTCCGTGAACCGTCACCTTATCGTGGTGGAAGAGTTTGAGTGCCCTAATGATCCTAGGAGCTATGTTGTCTGGGGCACTTGTGCCCCTGGTAGGGTCACCCATGGCAAATTGGTCCTAGGTGAGGGGTGAGACAAAGAACGGTTCAAAAGACTCTTCATGCAAGTACAATCATCGAGCCAGTGTACCCAGCCCGGAGGGTTACCGGGGTCCCACCCTGGAGCCAGGCCTGGGGTTGGGGCCCGTGAGCGAGCGCCTGGTGGCCGGGCTTTCGCCCATGGGGCCCGGCCGGGCCCAGCCCGAACTGGATACATGGGCTCATCCACCTGTGGGCCCACCACCTGCAGGAGGAACATGAAGGGTCCGGTGCAATGTGGATCGGATGGCAGACCAAGGCGGGAGCTTTGGCGGTCCGATCCCCGGACACAAAAACTGGCTATTGGGACATGGAACGTCACCTCTCTGGCGGGGAAGGAGCTGGAGCTTGTGGAAGAGGCTGAGCGATACCGGCTAGATATAGTCGGGCTCACCTCGACACATAGTGTTGGCTCTGGAACCCGAGTCCTTGAGAGGGGTTGGACACTTTTCTTTGCTGGAGTTGCTCCGGGTGAGAGGCGGAGGGCTGGGGTGGGCTTTCTGTTAGCCCCAAGACTCTCTGCCTGTATGTTGGGGTTTTCTCCGGGGGATGAAAGGGCAGCTTCCCTGCGCCTTCGTGTTGGGGAACGGATCCTGACTGTTGTTTGTGCTTATGCACCAAATAGCAGCTCAGAGTACCCACCCTTTTTGGAGTCCCTGGGATGAGTGCTGGATAGCGCTCCTACTGGGGACTCCATAGTCCTGCTGGGAGACTTCAATGCTCACGTGGGCAATGACAGCGTGACCTGGAGGGGCGTGATTGGGAGGAACGGCCCGCCCAATCTGAACTCGAGTGGTGTTCTGTTTTTGGACTTCTGTGCAAGTCGCAGTTTGGCCATAACAAACACCATGTTCAAACATAAGGATGCCCACCAGTACACCTGGTACCAGGGCAGCCTAGGTTACAGGTCGATGATTGACTTTATAGTTGTATCATCTGACCTGAGACCGTATGTTTTGGACACTCGGGTGAAGAGAGGAGCGGAGCTGCCAACTGATCACCACCTGGTGGTGAGTTGGATCAGATGGCAGGGGAAGATGCTACGCAGACCTGGTAGACCCAAACGTATAGTGAGGGTCTGCTGGGAACGCCTGGCAGAAGAGCCTGTCAAGATGGTCTTCAACTCCCACCTCCGGCAGAGCTTCGACCGCGTCCCGAGAGCAGTGGGGGACATTGAGTCCGAATGGGCCTTGTTCCGCTCTGCGATTGTTGAGGCGGCTGTTGCTAGCTGTGGTCGCAAGGTAGCCGGTGCCAATCGTGGCGGTAACCCCCGTACCCGCTGGTGGACACCAGAGGTTAGGGGAGCCGTCAGGCTGAAGAAGGAGGCCTACAAGGTATGGCTAGTCTGTGGGTCTCCAGAGGCAGCAGATAGGTATCGGAGGGCCAAGCGGAGTGCAGCAGTGGCAGTTTCCGAGGCAAAATCTCGGGCGTGGGAGGAGTTTGGTGAGACCATGGAGAAAGACTATCGGTCGGCTCCAAAAAGGTTCTGGCAAACCATCCGGCGCCTCAGCGGAGGAAGGCGGCAACTCGCTCACACTGTTTACAGTGGGGACGGGGAGCTGCTGACGTCAACTGGGGCTATAGTCGGGCGGTGGAAGGAATACTTTGAGGAGCTCCTCAATCCCACCGACATGCATTCCTATGAGGAACCAGAGCTGGGAGACCTGGGGATGGACTGTCCAATCTCTGGGGCAGAAGTCGCTGAGGTAGTCAA
Source organism: Callopanchax toddi (assembly GCA_006937965.1). Lineage (NCBI taxonomy): Eukaryota > Metazoa > Chordata > Actinopteri > Cyprinodontiformes > Nothobranchiidae > Callopanchax > Callopanchax toddi. Next base: position 3,244,945 of record SSNR01000001.1, read on the forward strand.
AAAACTACGCAGTGGCGGAGCCCCGGGGGTGGATGAGATCCGACCTGGGTATCTCAAAGCTATGGATGTTGTAGGACTGTCGTGGTTGACACGTCTCTGCAACATTGCGTGGTCATCGGGGGCAGTTCCTGTTGAATGGCAGACCGGGGTGGTGGTTCCCATTTTTAAGAAGGGGGACCAGAGGGTGTGTTCCAACTATAGGGGGATCACACTCCTCAGCCTCCCTGGGAAGGTCTACTCCAGGGTACTGGAGAGGAGGGTCCGGTCGATAGTTGAACCTCAGATAGAAGAGGAGCAATGTGGTTTTCGTCCTGGTCGTGGAACTGTGGACCAGCTCTTTACCCTCGCTAGGGTGATGGAGGGGTCATGGAAGTTTGCCCAACCAATCCACATGTGTTTTGTGGATTTGGAGAAGGCTTATGACCGTGTCCCCAGGGACACCCTGTGGGGGACGCTCCAGGAGTACGGGGTGGATGGTCTTTTGTTAAGGGCCATTCAGTCCCTGTACCAGAGGAGTGTGAGTTTGGTTCGCATAGCTGGCAGTAAGTCGGACCTGTTCCCAGTGAGGGTTGGACTCCGCCAGGGCTGCCCTTTGTCACCGGTCCTGTTCATAACCTTTATGGACAGGATTTCTAGGCGCAGCCGTGGTGTGGAGGGGGTGGAGTTTGGTGACAGGAGGATCGCGTCTCTGCTTCTTGCGGATGATGTGGTCCTCCTACTTCATCAGGCTCTGACCTACAGCTCTTGCTGGGGAGGTTCGCAGCCGAGTGTGAAGCGGCTGGGATGAGGATCAGCACCTCCAAGTCTGAGGCCATGGTTCTTGGTCGGAAAAGGGTGGCTTGCCAACTCCAGGTCGGGAGAGAGGTCCTGCCTCAAGTGGAGGAGTTCAAGTATCTCGGGGTCTTGTTCACGAGTGAGGGAAGGAGGGAGCGGGAGATCGACAGGCGGATTGGGGCAGCGTCTGCAGTGATGCGGACGCTGAACCGGTCTGTTGTGGTGAAGAAGGAGCTGAGCCGGAAAGCAAGGCTCTCGATTTACCGGTCGATCTACCTCCCAATCCTCACCTATGGTCATGAGCTTTGGGTAATGACCGAAAGAACGAGATCGCGGATACAAGCGGCCGAAATGAGTTTTCTCCGCAGGGTGGCCGGGCTCAGCCTTAGGGATAGGGTGAGGAGCTCAAACATCCGGGAGAGACTCGGAGTAGAACCGCTGCTACTCCATGTCGAAAGGAGCCAGCTGAGGTGGTTCGGGCATCTTGTTAGGATGCCCCCTGGACGCCTCCCCAGGGAGGTGTTTCAGGCATGTCCTGCCGGCAGGAGGCCCCCGGGTCGACCCAGGACACGCTGGAGAAAATATATCTCTGGTTTGGCCCTGGAGCGCCTTGGGATCCTGCCGGAGGAGCTGGTAGAAGTGGCTGGGGAGAAGACCGTCTGGAGCTCCCTAATTGGGATGCTGCCCCCGCGACCCGGACCCGGATAAGCGGAAGAAGACGAGACGAGACTTTATACAACCCTTAAAGAAAAAAACAGCGTACACAATGCTGTTATTCATACCAACAGCAATTTATGCCGTTTATTAGCTACCTTATGATAAACTACACTACTAAAATAGTATAGCAGTAAACTAAATGCAGTCACCAACTGTTTGTAGAGTCATTAAGTGAAACATCTTTAGCATCACTTGCTTTCATGAACACACACAAGACAGGAAAGGTTCAGGCTCAGTGTCTCACATCTAAAATGTTGGAACAGCCCTCGCTATATTCTCCGTCTGACAGAGAATGTGATCATTCTGATCTCTCTACACCTATTTGGACCTACACCATCTAAAAAGAGCAGGATGAGGCAGCCGGGGAGAGCATGTGACCCAGTTCTGGATAAGTAGGAAAAGATGGATGGATGGAAATTTGCACCACCTCCAGTTAATCTTCAACCAACACACCTAAAACGGTTTCCACCTACTTTCTGTTGAGATTAACTGTGTAGGAAGTAATCATGTTTATGGCCGCTGATACAGCTCATCACATCCTCGTCTTTTACAACTTATTACATGTGATGCATGTGATGGTCTACGGATAGAGACGCTCATTTCCTGGACACACTCTTTGATCTTCATGAGTGGGTGGGACTGCCTATATGAGCTCATTAAAGCTGAAGGTCACCGGTTATTTTCTGATTATTAAACATCAAGAGCTTCTAAGGATCTCCTCCTTTTTCCACGCAACTCGCCACTAAAATTACAAACGCAGTCACAAGTAATTTCATCATGACACACAAGAGCAGATCAAGTTTATTTAAAGAAAAATACGTGATTTTGCATGAAATATAAGCAATAAAATAAAATAGTTCTAACAAATAACAGGTAAAGAAAAGATAAGCGCAGTTAAAATGAGTCCAGATAACAGAGCCCTTTGTATCTCAGAGATTTGAATGTCATCGTGTTCCGTTTTAACAAGCATAAGCAACATCAGTACACGTGCAAACATTGCATAGTTCATAGAAAATAAATAAATACCTTTAAGTGCATAGCTGCACTTCTACTTCAAGCTTTGTCCATAAATACTGAACTTTTTCAGCCAATAGAATTCAAGTTTCCACATTGTCGGCTGTCAGTCAACGTGCATGTGCTTCGCGCAAACCCGTAGAGGTGGGGGCCGCGCTCCCAGGATGCTCCGTGTTTTCCCGTTTACAGCCTCAGCCGGTCATGGAGAGCTAATTTCTACTTAAAAGTTATCCCTTCCTCGGATACTGAGGGCTTTATTTTTACTTTTATGACAAGGCTTGCCAAGGATATACATTTATATTGGTCGAAAGCGAGTGTCTCCTCATTTCCGGGTTCTGCTTCTTCTATGCTGTTCAAGAGCGACGTGTTTCATAAAGCACAGTGTGACAGTCGGGTCTCATCGAAGCATCGGGTCGGTCAGTGTGGGAACATGAGCTGTGAATGATTGAACCCTGTAGTCGTACAGTTTGAGCAGGAGCTGAGAGCCATGACTTGAAATATCGCACAGTGTATGCCCGGCAGTGTAGACATGGAATTAGAGGAAGCAGAAGGAGGGAAGTTGGGACATTGGATTAAAAATATTCTCTCTTGCTCAAATGCTCCACATATCTCCTTTAAGGACCTCCTGAGAAGATGCTGGGATGAACAATGCCATGAGTGTTGATGAGTCTGAGCTTCATCCAGCTGTTGGCGTTACAGCTTGTCCATCCAATCATCTCAGATTCGGATATGGAACGTACTGGAAGAACAAAACAAGCAACGTGCTTTAGGATTACAGTAATGCTGCTAGAAAGAAGGTGTCAATCATTTAAGAGTTACCTTAAAAAATCCGGAGCCCTGGATATCATGTTTTCAAAGTCAGAATAAGACAGCTTATTATCTCCATCTAAATCCGCCTCGTCGATGGTCTTTTCACACACCAGCTCCACCTCCTCAGGAGTTAGCTCCTCCTTTGTCAGCCTGTTTAAAGTCTTCTCAAGGTCCTCCTTGCACAGGTAGTTATCCACATTAAAATCTATGGAACGGAAATTAAATGACATCGTCACCACATTGATATTACTTATTTCTGGGAAATGTTGGGAGGAAAATAAATCTAGTGTTTTTATATTCTACATTTTGCTTTTACCATATATCTTAAAGGCATAGATGGCCTTAAGTTCTCTAGGAGCCATTTCACTGAGAACTGAAAACATATCCACAAATTCATTGAAACTCAGGTTCCCCATCCCGTCCTCCGAAAACGACTCCACAATCCTGCTGCGGAACGGGTTTTCCTGCACACGAAACAAGGTGTCAGTAGAAGTACATAGAAATGTGATGACAGTGATTCATAAAATATTAAAACGCATCTTAAAAGAGCTGTGATTGCTTTGTGGACACGGGGTACTGCATGTGGTTTTATGTTTGTATTGCAGAAGCAAAAACTGCTGATCTTCTGATTATAGGGATCACCTGTAAACGCTCATTATCAGATAATATTCTCTACTCCATTAATCATAGATTGCTACCTAAGGATTTATATCACAGGATTTGAATCTCAGTCACCATAATAATTGATTTCTGATTGGATAAAACAAACTAGCATTAAGGAAACCAAACCTAACCCTGATTACGGACTCTGATTAAAGCTGAGTCAGGAAACCAATCGATCTATTTAAATGGACTCTACCAGTCCTGCCAAGAAAAGGGGTCAAAAATCCAGACAGAAATATGCCAGAAATGTATAGATAGCTACAAGAAGTATCTGGTCAATGTCTAACTTGCTGAAGGACATTAAACCAAATATTAGTTGGGATGCTTTATTTACTTTTGGACATTTTGTATAATGTTGACTCTATGTGGACAAGAGAAAATCATCAATGAGTTCTCACAACTCGTGTTATATATATTAGGATGTTTCTGAGCCACTAAAGACTTCTGATTGGTGTAGCTTGAATTTAAATTACACAGATCTCAAACAGTAAAGCCTGTTTTATTTGTTTGACAAAGTAATTGAATAGAAATTAGTATGAAACGCATGTGGTGTCATACAATCAAATAAATGTTGATAATTAAAGTAAATTTGTTCCCAGATGGAGGATTTTATCGTCTGTCAATATTACAGGTGGTGCAGAAAAACAACAAGCTGGTGATCATTTCAACAATTTCAGAAGTTATGAAAGCAGGATGCTGTCTTTTTACCTTTAATTCCGGCATGTCGACTATTAGCGCTAACGGCAGTTTACACTCCGGTTCGTTGGTGTAGTCCATCGGAACGAGATGTGGAGCCAACTCATGGTATCTGCCGTGCAATCTAGAATCAAAAGATAACATTTAGTTTCCGTCACGTTTTCCCTCCTTTCTGTTGTTTTGGATCAAATAAACAATGTGCTTTTCAACATTTTTGGCTGCAAAATCCTGAAATGTGGTATCCCTCTTAAACATAGCCACTAGGGAAAAGATCCGATCAATGTGAATTATTGTATTTGTCCATTAACTGAATCCAAGCTGTGCCACCTGCTGTTTCCTGTCAGGGTGGAAACTAAACGCCTGACAATAAATAAACTGGATTAATCTCAGGTTTTATTAAATTTATGAGGAGACTTTTACTTTAAATGTGATAAAATTCATGAATCATGTTTATCTTTGGATTCATTTTCAAAACTATAACAAATTTGAACCTAAACAGCTGTCATGCGGTGACCCACGTTGGAGTGTTTTACACAAAGGTCACAAAGTGCAGGAACCTTTTGTGACCTGTGCAATATATTTAATTACTTTGCTGTGTATTTAATTTAAGTAGCTTTCAGCAGCAGATACTGAAACATGAGCACCGCCAGTTAATCCTATTTAAAAGAAAGGTGGGTTGTTTTAAAAAGTCCGATTTGACAGGAACAGAGAAGTGATGCTATTCGCGGAGTCGTAATATCTATTACAATCACTGGATAGACTTTCAGTCTTTTTATTTCTAAAGTTCTTTGAAAGAGGCACAACTTTCATCTGGTGAAATCAACACCTCAGTGAACGCTCATAGGTTTAAGTACCGGTAACACACAGTCGGCAACACAATCACACAACAGAACCTTATGGATCTTCACTCACCTGCAAATCTTTAGTTACTAAACACAACAGTTATCGTCACAAAGGCTGAAAGAACACGTCATTTGTAACTCAGTTATCCAGGTATGATCTGATTATTTAGCAGATGCAACTCACAGATGAGGAACCACATTCAAGCTTCAGAACAGTAAAAAACTGTAAAAACATTAAATATTACATATTTTAAGGCACAGAAGTGAATTCTAAAAGTGTGTTTCAGTGTTGTAGAGAAGATGTAGTGAGACTTTTCTTGAACGTCTTTTAAAAAAACTGTACATCAGAAAAAATACATAAATAAATCACAACAGCAGCCCAAATAAATAAAAGGTAGCAGAAAACAAACACTAATCTCAAACATCTATATTTATTAGAATTGTTTTGCAGCTGTTTTAATTCACATTTTGTTTTTGGGTTTTGTTTTTTGAAAAATTGATAATGTTCAATGTATTAAAGGCATACTTTTCAACTTTTTCATATTTTTAAATCTTTTCCTTGAGCCAGTCTGTGCTAATCTGACTCTTTACAGGGTTAATGAGAAGTCACTTAGCCCCATCTGCTGCTTAGATCCGGAATACCACGATTGCAACATCTCATTCTCCAGTCCGGTGCCCTGAAGTCTCACAAAGTCACGTATCTCACGAGGGTTAGGCTAACCCAATGTGGCTAGCTGTTATGCTAGCTCTGGAGTGTTTTTAGCTCATGATTCCTGATTTTTTTTCCATCTCTCCCTGCTTGAACACAGCTGATTTCTTTGAACGAGTAAATAACTACTCATGTAGAAAGCTGAGAGACAGTTAGATTTAGGTGTTTCTGAGCAGAAACAATGCTAAAGTTTTTACGGCAGTGATTTAAAACAGACACTAGGGGGTGCTAAAAACAAGCCAAAACTGCATCATATCTCTTTAAGACTTTCTGAAATGTTTACAATGTTCAATTTTACTTTACTTAAAGTTATTAATTACTAAACTCATATTTTAATTCATTTGGACCAACTATATAGATTTGATTGGTTTTATTACAATTTCATTTTAGTTTCTTGCTTTAATCCAGAAGGATGTTGTTTGATTTTTCCCTCTATTATTTGGTATCAACATGCTGCATCCACAGCCTATTAAAGCTTATTAAGCTGCACTGAATGAGGACACTATCTGAACCTTGCATTCACATTTACTCACTTAACATCCAAAGCAGGTGTTTGATTTAAAACAGTTCATTTACAAGCAATCAGAATCAGAAATTGCACATCTTACCGCAAAATCTCTTTGCGGGTGAAAAATGTGCAGTCCTGCAAAGAGAGAAAACAGCATGTCAAAGCACAAATTAAAGAAAAGAAACTGGATCAGATTCTCTGAATGCCAACATGTATGAGTCGAACTAAAGAGTTCCTTTAAATTCCCATAGAAAGCGAGCCGAGAGGCGTCTGGTTTCTTTAAAACGATAGTGTGTGTGAGTACACACAGCAACACGATCTGCCGCTGTCTGACATGCATCCATCGGCCCCACAGGAGGCACATCAGCTTACACATGTCCTTTGTATTCAGCCGTCTCAGCCGTGCTCGTGGGTGTGAGAAGCTGCACAGTCAGCTGTCGGTCTTCTGGATTAGCCCAAAAGCCAGCCTTAAAAACCTGCAGTGTTTTTTTTTTCCTTATCCAAGATGCACCACAGTAACCAGAGAGGCTCTTGAGATCCAAACGAAGTCCTCAGAGTAGAGTTTCATAGTACGTTACAGAGTTAACATTAATTATTAAGTCCACAGCTAATTGCATGATAAACCTGTGCACATAAAGATGCCTATCTGCACAAGAATGGGATTAGTGTTTCAGGAAACCCAAGAAAAGACCCCTTCAGTTTCAGTGTAAATCTTTAAATGTTTGAAATGAAAGATGATTAAAACTGAATCCTCATATCATATCATATCATATCAGACACATATCAGTAATAAAGTGTTTTATGCTTTTATTTTCTTAATTGTAAGTTGGATACATCCCACTCTCCTCCAACAAGATGCAAGTAAACACACCAGCTTACCTGGTAAGCATCAAGTTGCTCGTCTGTGAAGATAGTTTGCTTATTTCCCATCTTTATCAAGTAATTTGCTGCTTGTACGCGTTCAGAACAATAAACGTCCGAAGCCTTTCCTCAAAGAAAGGCATTTATGGGGTCTGCGGAGTCAAAGTCCCCGCGCAAGAACAGTGACTGTCGCTGCAAATATTTAAAAAAGGTTGTTGATTCAGGAGATGGTTGCCATGACAGCGAAGGGAGAAAAAAAAAAGAATGGAAAAAGATAAAATACAGAAAAAAGAAGTATCCAGTTATGATGGAGCCAAAGCAGTGGATGAGAGGAGAACAAACTGATGTGTTAAGAAACCAGGTGGTGTGTCCACTGGAGGGCAGACGGACCAATGGGATTACAGGGAAATAAATAAATAAATGATGAGGAACTAGAACCTGCTGGTAATGAGAATGATGCAACTGGAACATGGGACACTTGATAGACAAGTCTCACCAAACTCTAATTTATATCATAAAAATAATAAAATGATTTGTATTATCGATTCATTGCCATGTAATTAGTAGATTTATTTGTAACGCCATGTTAGACTGTTTTAACATCTCCTCAACAGTTGTTTAAATTCAGTCCTAGTATTAAATAAAGGCATAAAGCGAGTAGTCCTAAATTCAAAGGCATTAGGCAAAAACAAAGTGATGATCTCAAACCTTTTTATTGTTTTTTAAACTATTTTGATGTTCATTTGTTCCAGTTTTATTGATCACATTCAGCTTGGTGTTGAAATGAACCAAATTTATTTTAGATGGCAAAACCAATGTTTTTAAAGCCTCTGTTACATTTAAATGTGGAAATAAACTCCTCTCTAATAACTTGATTTAAAAAACAATGGAATATCGTGTTTTTGGACTTTTACTTGAAAATTTTAAATGATTTCAGTAAAAATTTAGAACGATTTGAACTTTTTAAAAATAAAATAAATATTAAATTCACCAAGAATTACATTTTATTGCGCAAAATGTTTAGTTTTTTTAATTTTCTTCTTTATAAAGTCTGTTTTTGACGCAGCATTTGATTAAATAAAGAACCTGTTGCACCTTTAGTCAATGTCTCCAGCCTCCTCCTCTCCTCCCCGCCGGGCTGCGGAGCCTCATGTCCGTCTCTAATGCACCTGCACCGCGGTACAATGAGCGTGTCCTCACCGCACCCCTGGATAGATTATAATTCCACACCTCATACATAATCCCCGTATTGCTCTACCCTGGCAGCATTTGTGACGTTTGACTGCTTTGCATTTAGAAAAGTTGTCCAGGATGGAGTCAAAGCGGGAAAAAGAGCAGGGTAAGTTCATGACGGATAGCTTGTTGCTGTGCTAGCCACTAGCAGCTCGTGCTAACGCTAGCAGCCTGTTGTTTGTTTGGGACACGTCTTGGGTACGTGTGTCATCACAAGAGGGGGAAATGGGGACACTGCTAGATTTTTTTTTTTTTTTCAAATAGCCCACCCACTTTCATCCGGTTGAATCATCCTCATGATTTCACACAGCTGCTGCCATAGGAATGACGCTAACATGCAGGTAGCTAACAACATTTAACGCTCCTATTAGCCAACCGTGAAGAAATTAAACATCTTCCTCCAGTCGGTTCCGGGCAAATGGAGGTTATTTTTAGTATCCCTACGGTTCATACTCAGTGTACGCGCCTGTGGCGCTACAGACCCTACCAGCCTAACAGTTAACATTTATATGAGCTGGATAAATCACAACATCTATCAGTTTGACATGGAGAAAAGTAGATGTATATGATGGGGGAATCCATGTGTATTACTGACACTGCCTTAAGCAAAGTACACTAAACCCAACTCCCTCAGCTGTTATTCATGCATGCATTTAAAAATATAATACCACACATCAATGCACACATCAGTACATCTGTCTGTTTGGGACTCACTGGAAATTATCTGTGTGCTGTCAGGAGTGAAATGCACGAGCTGCTACTTTTTCCACTATTAACAGAGCAAACAGGGCTTCCAGCATTTTCTTCTTTCAGTGCTGACTCACAAATTAAGGGTTTATGGCTGTACTGCATGTACAAGAATAGAAAAGTGACTTTCTTTTGGGCTTGCTGCTCTGATTCTTTCAGATGCAGACTGTGAGAAGATCACTGCAGTGCTGCTCAAGTCACGCACCGGAGAATTTGATTTGGAATCGATATTGTTTCTTAAGCTGAGAGGTCTTGGTAAGACATGAATTTATATTTTAGAAATTCAATTGTTTTAATGTATGTTTCTAATTATGCTGTATGTCTTTAGGTATACATGACCTTGGATGCATTGGGGAATGCATGAACTTGGAGAGGTTGGACCTGTCTGGGAACAATATAACAAATTTAGCGTCTCTAGCACCTCTTCGGCTTCTTTCTGTGCTAAATTTGTCTGCTAATAAAATCTCCAGTTTAGGTAAGATTCTATAGGGGAAATATATCAAAGTTGTATTTATTTAAAAAAACAACATATTTTATATAATTCTTTATTGGTTTCATGTTTTCAGATCCCATTCGGAGTTGTGAAAATTTACAGAACCTAAATATTGCTGGTAATATTGTCTCCAGGTAGGATCTACCACTGAAATGCAAATGTGTTGTACTTGTTAGTGGCATCATAAAACAATCAGTCCTCTTCCTATAAACTTCTAAAAACTCAGGATATCTGAAATGTTCTTAATTTAAATGTAACCTCTTCATTTCTCTACCAGTTGTTTTCCTATTGATAACATAGAAATAGTATTGTCTTTGACTGTTCTGATATAAAATACAGTATTATCAGATTATATAGGAGATATCTGTATTTGTCTTGTAAAACGGTTAGACCTCTGGCTTGTGTTTTAATAGTATTGAGAACCTACACTGCCTTGTTTCATTGAGAAAGCTGGAAAATATACGTCTGAAAGACAACACGTACAATTACAGTAACCCAGGTACTTAAAACCTTTATTCTACATTCTATTAGATGGAAAAGCTTGATATTTGATTAGAAACAAAATCTTTATTTTTGTCAGTGTGCAGGAACGCGTCCTATCGGGCTGCAGTGCTTGAGATGTTCCCCAATATCAAAGTTCTGGATGGTAAGAAATCTGTGTTTTGTTTTAAGGCATTTATGTGGCAATGCTGAATTTGTTTATTTGATCTGTTTTTAATCGTAGGAGAACGAGTTGTTGGGCGAGGAAGCGACTTGTACCAGCTTTGCAAAGACATAGATGACACTATTAAAGGTATGCGTTCGCATTTTGTGACAAATATTGTTGCTCTCAAAATCTGATGACATGTTTTAACTTTGTTATGGAAACCTTTTGCTTTGCTGTGAATGACTAGCTGGTTCATACAAGAACGGACAGCTTGTGGAGCGCTCTGATTGTAAGCCGTGGGTGGAGGATAGTTACTGGGAGATAAAAAGATCAAACAACGCCATCATCGAAGAAGCCTACAAACAGTTTAACGGTGAGGCCTTCTGTCTGCGTTTCCACAAAACTGTGTGTGTGATCTTACCAGTCAACTGTTCTAAATTTAAAGTTCAGAAAATGTAACTCTTATTTACTTCTGCAGATGTTCTTCATGAATGCAGACTCCTCAACAACAGAGCCACACATGTGATTTCTCAAACGGAAAGATCCATGAGCTTGAAAAAGCAACCAAAGCAATATGCAATCTAAGTCGGGCTATTTTGGACTCTTTAGGGTTCAATACTTACCTATTTTGTTTGTTGTTGTTGTTTTTTTTTGCAATGGCTTGAATATACTGTAGCTTTTTTAAATAACCAAGCTATATCCAAATGCTTGATAGCTAGCATCGCCTGGCACATTTGCTCAATGTTGCAGACAGTGTATGAAATTTGCTGTAACCATGCATCCTGTGCATTGGTCATCAGAATGAACATGTGAGAGGTTTGGAAGCCGTTACCTATAATGATACTCCTCAGTTTGATTCAAGATGTCTTAACTTGCACAGTGTGCATTTTTAAACGCTGTAGCCTGCAGTTTTTGCTGAGAGCTATGCTGCTTTTAGGAATTTCTACGTGTTATTTTTTTTTTTTTTTTCCCATTTAGCATTGCTGACAGGTGCAGAGAGTAAATGTATCCCAAATGTATGCTTTTGTTATAAGTTATGATTTAGCAAAAAGTGACTGAATGATTGTTTTGGCAGTTTCTACTTGTTTTCTACCGTAAAGTGTTTGAGTGTACAATTTGTTGGAATTACAGCCTTTATGAAGCTATAAAGAATTGCTCTTTATTCATGCATCGTTTTATTTTGTCTAATTTCAGAATTATGACATAACCGTATAATTTTTTTTTAGCATTTACAAAGCAGGACGTTATGAAAAAAATGGATGGTTAAGTAAATCAGATGCAGAAATGATGCTGCCTGTTCTTAAAAATAACCCTGTGGCGCCACCTGCTGGTGATAAACAGTTGCATTTGTACTTGTTTAAATACTGAAAGGCCTGTTTAGATGTAAGATATGTAAAATTAGCTTTTTGATATTAATCTAATTTAAGATAAAGGATGGAGGTCAATAATATATATGCTTAAGTTTCACATTCATTTCAATGGTTACAAAATCATGGTGTGTACAGCAGTAATTGGGTACAAATTATCCACACAATAATATATAACCTGAAAGCTCTTATCACACAAACTGGTTTTCTCTTATTGTATAGAACCCGTTGCAACTAGACTACATTCATCTTTTTTTTTTGGGCAAATTACTAAACATTTTCTGTTCAACATGAGACATAGCAACACAATCTGTGAATTTGTGCTTTCCAATTTAAATAGAAAATCAAAGCAGGAAAAAGTAATGTAATTTTTTGTTATTTATAACATCTTGTTTTTCATGTTTTCAACTCTAGTCTTGGATCAAAAATACAAAGTGTAAAGACGGGGCGTAAGAAAGAAATTAAATTTTAATATTTAATTGCTCAGGTTTACTTTAACAGGTGTTACGTTGATATGAGTTCCCCCACCTGTTCGGCAGCGCACGCTCGTTGCTAAATCGTCCCAGACGTCCTGTGCTCGTGCCACAAAAAAACTACGGAAACAGTGAAAATTTTATTTTTCAAGGTCTTTAAACCAAAACCCTAATCTATTTTATTTAAAATTAAAGATTTTTTCAAATTTGAAGTGATTTAATGTATATTAAATTAAGTATATGGTGGAATAACATTGGAGTCTATTATAATGTAATTAAATTCTTTGATCATTTATGTTATTTGTCCAACAAAACGTGCAGTAAATGATTAATGTTGTAATGTCAGGAAACCACCACAAGAGGGCGACTGTCAGCAGAAGCAGAAACCAAAGACCACGAAATCACAAGATAGTTCCCTGCTTTGTATTTCCATCCCTGCTAAAAACACCTCACTTCCTTAGCTAGTTGTTTTCAAACATTACTGAGTTTCTTTAAAAATTACAGTTTTTTAGCATATCCTAAGTCTGGTTGAATGGTGGTTTTACATTAAACAGTTAGTGTTCTTTTATTTACTGTTTATTTTTCAAGGTTTTTCAACTATGAGCACTGTAAAAACAAAAGAAGTGTCTTCAAGCGCTTTCATGGCAGGCCGTCGGTTATGGTAAGCCGTTTTAACATTTATTAAGTAGACTGGATATGAATTCCAGATATCTATAAATCTATTGTTCCTAGTAGAAATTAACATTTCATATATCCATAATAACATTCTGACCATCTAGAATACTAGGAACAATAGATTTATAGATATCTGGAATACATATACAGGCTGCTTAATAATAGTTAAAATGGCCACCTTAAGTTTTTAAGAATTTTGAGACATCTCATATTTAATTCCTACTAGTGCATTTGTTATTATGGATATCCTTAAATATAGTTTATACTAGTAACAACACTGCTGTTGATATCTTCATTTGGAATTTTGGCTAGTAAGAATACAATTAGTACTAAGATAAACTAAATTATTGCTATATGAAATAGGAATTACAGAGCGGTCCGATTGTTGATTAAATGTTAAAACGGCTTGCCAAAGTCAACACTTGCGGCCACTGACTGCAACCGGAAGTAATGCCGATGCTACTGTTTGCGCTCGGTTTTTGCTGCTCGGTCTTTCTCTACGTGTTTTAAATGTTTCCGTTTGTTTTAAGTAGAAAGTGCTAAATATATGATTCATTGGTTAATATTAAAATAAATAAACACTAATCACTCATTCACAATTTTATACATGTGTTTTATTTTTTGTTGGGCATTTATAATTTGCAGCTCTTTGAAGCCGGAACTATACTGACGGCCTTGTGGACGTCGGATAGAAAATGTAGAAGGACCTAAACAGTTAAGTGATGGCGTGACAAAAACGTAAAAAATACACATTTTCTTCAGTAATACTAGTTTGCAGAACTTTGATATAAAATTAACAATTTAGAAACAAAACGAGGTAAAGGTGACTGACGATTTGACGCATTAGCGAGACTAGCTTTCCTCAGACTTCATTTTTGTTTTGTAAATTATTCTTCGATTGATCCCCATCAGCTACCACAATGGATGCTCTGCATAAAAGGATTATTCAAGAAGATATGGTCCAGTACAAACTCTTCTTGGTCCAGGCAGACGGTCTAACTTCTCAGCAGACTGAAGAACGCCTAAAGCACCTGACGGAGGAGATTTTGGCTAAAGTCGCTCCACTTCTGGTGCAATACATCTGGCAGTATCAGCCATTCAGCCTCAGCTATCATCCCGAGAAAGGTAAGATAAAACAAACTGCACAAAGATTATTTATACTAACCCTTTTAGGACCATATTTAATTATTTTTGCATTGTGGGATTTTAAAATAACTTGTGATTATGAACATCTTTTCAAATACTGTGTTAACAGATAAGGTATTAAAATTATACAAATGTTAAAAGACAGAAAAGTGTCATTTTATGCAATAACACAATGTTTTAACTGATGTGCCCTGACAGGGGATGATCCTGCTCACATTGGAGGCAGCTCTCAGTTTGGAGACAACATTGAGGATGAGTGGTTTATTGTTTACCTCCTGCAGCAGATCACAGAGGCTTTCCCAGACATTGCAGTCAGGTGAGACAGCCTATGTTTTCAGTATTATTTTGCAGTATAAGTAGAAATAAATTGATTTATTGACCACAGTTTTATGCATACACTTTCTTGCTGCTTACAACTTCTATGCATTACTTGTGTGCGCAGAGTTGAGGACAATGATGGGGAGTTTATTCTTATTGAAGCAGCTGATTACCTTCCCAAGTGGTTGAATCCAGACACAAGCGAAAACAGGGTGAGAATTGATCTGAAATGAACTGAAACCTGCACATCTTCCATCTGACATGAACTGTGTTGTTTCACTGCATTTCTCCTGCAGGTTTTCCTCTACAGGGGAGGGTTGCACATCATTCCTTGCCCCTCCAAATCCAGTTCAGTGGGCTTCTCAGTCGATGTGGTTCCCAGTGTGGCCCAAGCTCTAACGCTGCTCTCTACTCATCCAGAATCATTAAAGGCCAGCCCCAAGATACAATCGGCTCTAACGAAGAGACTAGAAGGGTGAGAGGGTTTCATAGATTACCGATCTACTTTAATAACTAACACCTTGATCATTATTGCTGCCAAAACCATCTTCATTCTAGCTCTTACAATGTAAAACATCAGCGTGGGATCTTTTAGCCATAAACTTATCAAAACACTTACAGAAATGTGCAAAACTGAAATAAATGTATTATAATCTCTTAATCTATAATCTCTGTTTCTGATGTAGGTATCCAGAGAAGGTCCAGAGTAACCTCCACCGTGCTCACTGCTTCATACCTGCAGGTGTTGCCTCTGTCCTGGCACAGCGTCCAGACCTGGTCGCTCCTGCAGTTTCAGCTTTCTATCTGCGGGATCCGGTGGATCTTCAGGCCTGTCGGACCTTCAAGACCTTTCCTCCTGATACCAGAGTCCTCACTTTGGTAAATAGACAAAAGCATTCATAAGTGTAGTCGTCTTGTGAAGTGTTACCGTTGATTCAAACATGTGATTTGATCAATATTTTCAGGTCACATTCACTCGCTGCCTGTATGCCCAGCTGCAGCAGCAAGATTTTATTCCAGATCGGAGGAGTGGATTCAGCCTTCCTCCTCGCTCTCATCCCCAGTACAAGGCTCATGAGCGGGGCATGAAATTGGTGAAGCAATTATTGTCTTTTTCTTCCATCTTAGTGTTTTTCTGCAGTCAAATATGCTGGTAACTTGTGTTTGTAAGACATCTTTCACCAGCGTTTATCTCCTGCTCTCAGGCCCATGGCTTCGAGATCCTGTGCTCAAAGTGCAGACTGCCGTCTTCAGAGCCAGACGCTCCAGTGAGTTGCAACCCCCAGTGGAAAGGCTTCTTGGGAAGTCTGAAAAAGAATGGCTACTTCCGGGTTTGTCACACCATTTTATATTATAAGTAAAAGCCTCAAAGCTCATAATGAATCTACTATAGGATGGCTTTAATTCCATTGTTGTCAAATGCAGGGAGAGCTGGAAGGTTCAGCACTTTACAAAGAACTTTTAAGATCTGCAGAAATTTTCTTCAAGCAGTTCGTCGTCTCAAAGTCAAGGTGAGAGTTTAACTTGTGTATGAGGACGTGTTCATCTAACATCAAACCAATTAGCTGATATTTAAAGGTGGCGCTCCCTGACGCCTGTTAAAGTAACAAAACAAAATGGCTCTTTTGTTTTCTGGCAGACTATTGCATCATACAGTTGTGAGACTATACCTGCCTTTCACACTCAAGCATGTCAGCGTGACTGTGTGTGTTTCAGTTCTCCGTCCCCAGGCGAGGAGGTTCTCCAGCTGCTTCACAGCGGTCCACTGTTCAACTTGGAGGAGTTAAAGGAACTTGAGTCACAGCTCCCCCAGGAGGACAGTGAGTGAAAACACAAAATGATTCCTTTAATTGTTTTGCTTTAACTGAATGGTGAGAAAATATCACGTAAAAATAAAGTAATAATATGTTTACATGGAAATATATAAATATAAAACTAGGGATGTACCGATACCATTTTTTTCAAAACCGATCCGATACTTAAATCTGAGTACTCGCCGATACCGAGTACCGATACCGATACTTCTACCACACAAAAAAATGCAACAAATTGGAATACAGGTTTTATTTTTTCTTCTCTGCTTTTTACAACAAATAACTGAGTTAGAAAAAAAATATATTAAAAAATGATCACAAAACTAAAATATAAGGTGAAAAATAACCATTTTCTGTGATTTCACAGTGAAATTATTGCAGTTTTCCACATTTTAACCAAATGAAATGAACTATTTGGCACCATCTCCAGCTCTCAATCCACACTGTTCCTCTTTAGCTCAATAGCTCCCCCTAGTGTTCAATATAGGAAACTACAACAGAAATCACAAGTCACAGACAGTGAAGCCACTGGTATCGGGTAACTTTAACCCAGTGGTTCCCAAACTTTTTCTTCTGGGCCCCCCTTAATTTTACACATTTTTTCCCGTGCCCCCCCCCCACCCCTCTCACACACACACATGCACGCACGCGCCCACACACACACATACACACACAAACACTGCGAACAGACAAATCTCATTTTCAAACTCCATTACAGGTTATTTCACATCAATCCTTTGAGATTTGAACAAGTAAAAGTAACTGCATTTAACTACATGTTGCTATAAAATAAACTTCTTAAAAACAACAAACTAAACACTTTTACAGCTCAATAGAAACTTTAAAAAATGCCTCAGTGCAAATGAAAATAAAAAATGTAAAGGTTTATTTTTACTTAAAAAAATTGTTCTCTCATCTTCAGTGACTGGTGTGAGCGGCTTGTTGCTGCAGATCTCTTTGTGTTGAGTTGTCCTCCAAACAGTGTCCTGTGTGCGATTTGAGAATAAAATAGATAGGGGGGGGGGGGTATCTGTGGAGGTTCGGATCCGGCACTGCACGTTCAAGGTCGCGTGCGCTCGTTACTGAATCGTCCAGACTCGTGCGCACGAGGTGCCCAAACGCATCTTTGCGCATGGGGAGCTTTGCGGTCCGATCACACAGCCCGTGATCAGATGCTGATTTTAACTACACTTCCTGTTGTGGTGGCTCTGAAGCTCTCATAAGCGTTCAGGCTTTGAAGACTGGTTGACACGCACAAGCTGCGCCAGCAGGCAAACAGAGCTATCCAAACCCATTCACCTCCCTGTGAGGAGTTGCACATCAGCGCCAGGTTCTCCCCTGAGTGTCTCAATAAAAAAAAAAATATGTGCACCCCTCATTTCTCTCTCTTTTTCTCATGATCTCATAATAATGAATGTTAATATTATAACCGGTGTTCTGCTGAGCGCACAGCGCTGCACTGCAACCTGGTCACGCCCACCTGCTCTCTGCAGCTCTGAGCGCGCTGCGGTGAATCGGACACACTCAGACCATCTTCCCAGAGGTGAGATTAGGGGGACAGCAAAGCAGAGGCAAGGTAAATCTCTCCCATCCACCCCAGATAACCCTGCCTAGCACTCAAAAAATAAATATTTTTTAATTAAAAAAAAATTTTTTTTTAATTAATTGAATAAATCATCCCGCGCCCCCCCTGCTGTTAGGGGGGCGCGCCCCCCAGTTTGGGAACCACTGCTTTAACCAATACTGGTATCAGTACATCCCTATATAAAACCCTGCAGCAGAATTTAAAATGACCTACATGAACACTGTTAGTGTTTTCTTAGTAACTTTTCATCAATTTTGAGTCGTTACTTTTACATTATCAGTAATTCTCTGACGCCTGCAAATTCTATTGTTTTCATTACCCC
>SSNR01000001.1:3266400-3301782 GCA_006937965.1 Callopanchax toddi
CTATTGCGCAATCCACTTCTATGGCCGTGTGTCGCATTTGCGCATGCGCACGTAATTTACGTGACCGCGATTCATAAAGCTTTTGCGTGTTTTACGTACGTGCGTTTACCTCGCAGTCACGTTCATTACGTGCGCATGCACAAACGCGACGCGTGGCCATATTAGAGGATTACGCAATAGCTTATGGAGCCCTCGTTCGGAGGCTGTTTTACTCCGAAACTGATGAAGAGGAAGAGGATTTTATTGGTTTTTAGAGGGACAACAAAGGAGAGAGACTGGCTGAGGAGGCGATTCTGGACCTGTTCATTTCTGACACTGACGATGAGGATTTTGGTGGTTTTAGTACGCAGGAGGAGGAAGACGATGACACGGTAGGCTGCTTATTTTTGATACAATAGTTCCCAAACAGTCATCTCTGTC
Organism: Callopanchax toddi; assembly: GCA_006937965.1. Lineage (NCBI taxonomy): Eukaryota > Metazoa > Chordata > Actinopteri > Cyprinodontiformes > Nothobranchiidae > Callopanchax > Callopanchax toddi. The sequence goes on from SSNR01000001.1 coordinate 3,266,821, forward strand.
CCAACAATCCCCTCTGTGGTAGCAGGAACTCATATATAGAGTAATTAAACATTAAGGAACAGTGAGGCCAGCTAGTGCTGCTGGAACCGGTTGGGCTGCTTCGGCTTTCTCTCAGTTCAAGCAGCAATCAGTAGCTGCCCAAGGTGGTAAAACATTTACATACGAACAGTAGGCTGTGTCCTCAGAGCAGACAACAACCGTATTCACATACAAACAGACAAAGGTATGTGGGTGTGAGAGTAGCCTCTAAGTGGCCTCCCACACACACATACATATGGTAACTAAACATTAAAACACCCGCGGCTTATAGTTAGGTGCGGCTTATGTGTGGACAAATCTGCAATTTCCCCCAAATTTAGCTGCTGCGGCTTATATTCAGGTGCGCCTTATAGCCCGGAAATTACGGTAATACATTTTTTTAATCGAGTCCCACCACTAGAATATATATATGTGTGATTTCCACAGAATCATCCTTCAGCGGGAGACGGTCCTCCGAGGGAACGGCGGGAACTGGAAGAGCTCGAAGACGAGGAGATCCGGCCTTTAGACATCGACGTCAATTTGGTCACAAACCTGCTGGAGTCTCTGAGCAGCCAGGCTGGACTGTCTGGACCTGCTTCTAACCTGCTCCAGAGCCTGGGTTTACATCTGCCACCCAACGCTGATCCCTCATAGAGAGGAATCAGTCATATCATAGTTATTTACTGTAAAATGTTGCTCTCTAGAGACAAACACATTGATCTTTTTAGCTTTATTTTTGTAAATTTCACCAAGAAATATAAATACATTAGGATAAAATTTCCGTTCTTGCATCAGGATGTAAAACCTCCAATTGATTGAGTTAAACATCAAATGGTGAAAAAAGCATCGGATCCTCTAAAATTCAAGAGCATTTTCTTTATTTCATGTTTGTTGTGATAAATATGTTTTCTCCTTACTCAGAATAAATAGTGATTTATTCCAGACTTATTTCACTAAATATGCACAAAATATCCTTTTATGCAACATCATAACGGCTAATTATAAAATATAAAACATTCACAGAAATTGCAAATTATCTATCATTTAAAAAACAAACAATAATTATCGCTCCCCGTTCATCTGAGCAGTCAGAATCATTCAGGAGCATTTTTAACCAACTTATGGTTAAATAATAATTCAGTCAAATATCTGAACTTTAATATTCTAACACTGATAAGTAAACATGCAAAACGGTGAGTTCAATAAACCATTTCTTAGTGCAAACAGCCTCCTTTTCATCTGAAATAGAGTCAATAAAGGAAAACTCACTAAGATCTGATGAAATGATGCTCAGTGGGTGATTAACCCCTTAAATACTGTGAGAGGTGAAGAGTCAGAAGGTGTGTGATGAAATAACACTTATTCAGATGTAATGTTGAACAATTAAACACAATTTTTAGGAGCTCTCCGTTTTTCTAATTTAGTTTCCTTGTTAATACAAAATTGTTTTTAGCTGTAATCTACTTTTTCTCCTAAGAGAAATCAGTCCAGTCCTCATTTAGTCATTAAGTGGGGATCTTGCTAAAAAAAATAATAAATGGTAGCCAGCATAAAACCGAAGCATGTAACATGTATTCATGAGAAATATCACAATGATAGCCCTCCACCTCTGATGCTTTTTAAATAACTGCTTCAGGAGGAAACAGTTAGCTATGAGAAGAGGTCAAAAGGTTCAGGAGTGTGTTGACTGTTTCTGTTGCTTTTGCAGATTTGTTTAGTGGTCGATGGATGTCAAGTCCACTTAGTCTGGCATCAGTTTATAAAACAGCTGAGATTTAGAAGCTTTTATCACTAATTCTGATTGGCTGCAACCAAATAAACCCGATCATCAGGACTTCATCTAAAAAATCATCTATTAAATCAAGCATGAAAAGCTTTGATATTCATGAAATTAGGCTGTTTCAAGTTTTTAAAGTAATATGATAGAAGTTAAAGTCCTAGCAAAGTTCAATCAGGGACATTTGGTGTTTCAAGTCTTTGACAGAGTTTTTGTGTGTCTCAGAATCTAAAAAATGTGGCAACCACTGAGTTAAATAATAAAAAATGTTGAAACCAAACTTTAGCTTTTGTTTAAAGCCATACTCAGTAGCCAGGTAAACAATGTAGCTTTTAACGTTCTTTTTAAAGCCTCTTAACAACGTTCCAATATAGTATAGCCATAAATATATTGTGGAGATTAAAACCCCCCAAAAGAAATCAATAAAGTAGTTGTCCCGCAGTTCTCTAAAAACTTCAGCCAATCCTATCGTTCGGTCCGAACGATAGGATTGGACAATCCAGCTGTTTGTCTGCCGCATTTCCGTACTGCTTGGATTCACCAATAACCCGCCCGGACGCAGATATCCTTTTTCCGGGTGATATCAACCATGGTCCCGCCTTCCTCGCCTGTGATTGGCTGCAAGCGCTCTCCCGTGAAGGGTTAGGGTTAGGTGTGGTTAAATCCCCACAGCCAATCGGAGGAGAGCGCTTGCAGCCAATCACAGGCGAGGAAGGCGGGACCATGGTTGATAAAAAGGATATTCCCCGCCCGCACACATTTTCCGTCTGACATCCCGGAAGTGAAAGGAGGACAGAATTAGCCGGTGGTCAGTGCTTTCATTTTAAGATAAAAATACCAGAGTCCCCCCAAAAAACACCTTTTCAGCTAGCTGAAAACTAAAAACGTTTGGAGGTGAAAAGAGGAAAAGCTGGGGGAACATTTCTACGGCTGAAGTTAGACTCTGCATTGTTATCGTCGCAAAACGGGGTCGTGTTTCTGTAAACTAGCTAGCGAGACCTAGCTCGTTTACCTGGCTACTGAGCATGGCTTTAACTTATCTGGTTTGGTTTGAAGATGGTTTGTTTCAACTTTGGTAAAAGAGAAGTTTAAAATTTTTACTAAAATCCACAATATGTGAAACGTCAATCTAGTGGCGGAACTAAAGACCTAAAAAAAAAACAGAACAGAAACTTGGTGAGAACACTCAGGCTTCTGACATGTCTACCCACCAATGAAACTACAGCAGCTGGAGAAACGGCTGCACCATCTGCCTCGAAGAATAAAGCAGCGCAGCTGCAAACGGTGAGATACAAAGAGCAGAAATGCAGACCAGGAAGTTGAGCACCATCCCCAGGAGGAGGATGGCGAGCAGGTATCCGTGGAAAAGCAGGCTGTGCCAGCTGCTGTGTCCTAACACCTTCCAGGGACTGTCTGGGTGGAGCAGCCACAGGAGGCCCAACACCCCGCTCTGGTTGACCAACTGGGTGTAATAGATGTCAAAACTAGAGGCTTGGGCTTCAGGAATGTGGTGGCGCTCGGCCTCAGACACTTTGGCCAAGACAATCAGATAAATACTCTGGAGGATTAAAGCTAGAGGTGCATACATATACTCGAGTGGCTCGGTGCACAGAATCCCTTTGGATGCTGTGGAGAGAGAAGATTTAGATGATGAAACATTAAAAAAAATCCTATTTTTAAACTACACATTATCATCAAATGTACCTGAGATGATGATAAACATCCCACTTAGCATGGAAATCAGAGCAGTGGAGTGGCTAGATGGTGGAGACGCCAGTTTCAGGGTGAAACTAAAGCCGACGGTGACCAGAGGAAGCAGCGAAGTGGTGAAGAGAAAGAGGCCGGCGTAGGAGCTGCTGGCTTTGGTCCACATAACCAGCACAGCCTGGACGCTGTTACAGACGGCAGGAAGCAGCAGCCTCTCACCGAGAGACCTGGAGTAAGGTCTGAGGGGCACCAGACCCAGGACATGGAGGAGGTTTAGGAATACAAGAGAGACCAGAACCTGGAGAAGAAGACACCATTAGACAAATTCATCTGATGTTTAAGCCTTTTTAGATCACTGGACAGTTCTGTTTTATCCTGACCTTTAGCTACAGTTTGACATAATTACAGGAAATGCAAAATGTTCCATAACCAACCATAAATACTGAGGACTTAGATCCAGGGTGTGTAGATTAAAGCCACCCACTGATATATGAGCCACGTTGATAAAAGCAGTCAGACCTGGGAACCTTTAGTCTTTACAGCCCCTGTCTTCTGCTGTATTTGTATTTCATAAATGACTAAGTGGAATAAAATGTTCCATCAAGAGCATTAAAAAAAAAACCCTGCATGTTCAGTGATTTTGACTGAACAGCTACACAATCTGAGCAGAAAGAGTCGAGGTGAAGCTGCACAACCTTTGAACGAGGTCGCATTCACATGTCGGTCTATATAGGGGGGTAATTTGGTTAAACATCTATCAAGCGCTTGTGTTTTTCAACTCTGGACACCTTCCTGTCATTCCTAACCCTGTCCTTCAGCCTCTCACACACATATAAAGTTACCAGAGTTACAAAAACCAGCACGTTATAAAAAGTTATCTGAACCAGCATCAATATATCTAAAAACATGTGACACATTATTAATATTTAAGGATTAAACCATTGACATTCAGCTTTTTTAGTATGTAGCTTTTTTTTTTTTTTAACCAGAGGTTCCATAAATGTTATTGCAGCATAGGCAAATAGCCTGCTATCAGGACACAAATTACTCTGTGTAAAACAAACAGCATGTAAATCATCCTGCATGGTGTGCGCCACCCCTTTCAAGAACTTTCCACTATTTTTAGGTGCATCACGATGGTCATGTGATGTGGTTTCTTTTTTAAACTCTAATGTGAAATGAAAGAAACAACTCCAACCTGAGAGAAGCAGAGAGCCACGGGGTACGGGTAGTGGTACTGTGGGATAAAGATGCCAACCACAAAGTTTCTGAGTTTATCAGCTTGGCCATAAATCATCAGAACCAGCAGGCAGAAGGTGGGAATCAGGGGCTTCAGAGCGTGATTGGACGAAAGAGTCTTCACCACCGAGGCAAACAGTCCTGTCCTCCATCTGCCTGAACTGCAAACAGGAAGTTTTAAAATTAGTCAAATAGTGGCAGTACGGTAAGGTGCATGCATGAATGACGCTCTCCTGTGATTGTGCATTTAAATAACTTCTGGTTTCCAGATTAGCGGAAAGAAAGCAGGTTAACTTTTAACTAGAATCTATGCTGTCATTCTGTGAAGAGTGCTGCGAGTTGTGTGAAGAAAATGCATCAAAATGTTGCGATTTAAACAGAATTTAAAGCCTCGGGTCATTTCTAAATGTTTTCATCCATTTTTGAAGCCAACATATTGACATATTCACTGAAAAGCAGCAGTTTAAAGCGCTTTAAAGAAATGTAAATGCTATATAATAACCGTAATCATGGTACAATTTCACTTTTTGATGTTTTTTTTTTAAATTCATTCGGTTACTTTTAGAGCAAAGAGTGTTGTAACAACACCCCAAAAGATGCTTCTCTCATTAGAAAAGGGAATATCTCTTCGAAGTTTATAAAAAAGCATGATATGCTCACCATTTGGAAATCCTCATAAAGTCATATTTCATCCTTCCATCCGTGCCAAGAAAAACCAAATATCAATCATTCATGTGTGTGAGTTCATCATGCTGCTGGCTGTTCTGTCTGCTCACTGAGCTGCGGGCATTCACCTCCTTTGGTTTTATCACGGCTCCTGATGAACTTTGTTCTCCTCTCTGTTTGTGTTTAAACCATTAAAGCAGCTATCTACCTGTCCTAAGCCTCGCTTTCATCAGAACAGATAACAACGTAGGAATCCGTGGGATTTTTTTTCATTTGCTGACACATAATACATTTAATCAAAAGGAAAACTATTTGATACATCCCCAATCTTTATGCTCCCAGCCCCCCATCCCTCGCTGAATGGGCTTTGATAAGTAAACACACACACACTCATTACAGTGAATGAACTGATGTATGTGAAGCTCAAACAGACTGATCCATAGCAACCAGCCAGTGAGCTGCAGGGATGTGTCTTTTATTCAGGCTGCAACCAGATCATGTGTGTAACTTTTACATGTGTATTGTATGTATGTACACTGTCTCTTTTTGCTTTAATATGAGTGATGCATGCATATAATTTAATAATGTTCTTTTTATCAAAATAAATGTTAGTGAAGGACAGCAGGGGGCAGTCTGACTTCTTTTTCATCTATAAACTGTATTTTTAATATTGTTACTAAAAAAGTACATTTACAAATACTCCAAAGATGTATTTATTTTTGATCAAACTTTATATGAGATCCAATAAAAAAACAAAACGACCAGAAAAGGACAAATCTGAACCACAAGGGTTTTACAACATGGATAAGTAAAAAAAATTAAAGTTGGTATAATGAAAACAAGCAAATATATTAAATATATACCTACAATCAAATGATTTTATCAGGAAATACCACATCTGGAGAATAACGTCCAGCTGTTTTTGACAGCTTTTCAGTTACAGATATTGTTTTTTCTTAAGCAACTCAGAAATTAAAGCAACATTTGCCTCCTTTTCAGCAACAAAATGCTCCAGACCAGCAAACTGTCAGATCTCTGTTTTTATAGAAGTGCTCCTGCTTAATGATTATCAATTAATCAAGTGTGTCTGTTAACAAATACCTTGCTGTTTCAGACATCTTAGCTCTTATTACAATTTAAAATATTATATTATTAATTCCTTTCAGAACCTGGTAAGAAACTGATACGTTTTATAATAATTTCTTGGTATGTACACCTTATAATGTGACTTTTTAGCATGGCTTTATCGATATAAGGTTTTTAAGAAATGAATTTGAATCTTAAAAATAAAACAAACACAAAGTTTAGGTTAGGCAAAGTATTTAAGTTTGATCTAAACAAATACTAAGATTGATGTCAAATCTCGTCAGTAAAGTGTGTAAAATATAATTTCACGTGTTTGTCGCTGCAGTGATCTCTGCACTGGATTAATTGGAGGTTTAGGAGTGACCCCGAGCAAACGGTGTGGCCATATTTGAGTCGTTTTGTTGGTTTTACTCACTCTTCATTTCTAATCACAGGTTTCTGCCACTCACATAATCAAAATACAAGCCGCTCAGATTAAATCTAAATAAATGAATAGTTGGTGAAGCGTAGGACGTTGATGATTAATGGCAGGTTCATGTAACTGTCCCAGATTGGAGGAAAAGACATAGCCAACCCCATGATGGGCCTGCAGGCCAAGAAGATCGAAACTGTGTGTTTTGACAGCATTTGAGATAAAAAGGAACTAAAGATTCTGACTAAAGTTCTGGGAGGAAACTCAAAGTGAATTTACAGAAGCAAATATGTCGACTAGTGCAGGACGTGGATTAGGGTCTGGGTCACTTTAATGTCAAAGTTTAACAGAAACATGAGTTTCAGGTCATGTTTCATTTCAGTGCAATCCAAAGAATTGTCTTAAATATTTGACCAACCATTTGTTTATATTTGTATAAAGTTAAGAGACGTTCTATCTGCTGTGCTCATTGTGAACTTATTGTATGAACCGATGCTGATTTTTCTACTAAATCAAGTCAAGTAACACAAAACCTCCAATTATAAAGTCTTTTTATGACAAAATGTATTTTTATTTTTGCAAATATGATTAATGTATAAAACAACTGGGATAACATTTTTCAATATTCTGCTGTATAGTTGTTTTAGAGTGATTTATGCTCTTCAGCTATTGATATTTAAAGGAGTTTAACATGGTAGTGCGGTCTAAATTTAGCAAACATTCAGTTAAATGAGGACTACATGTAGACTGGAGGTCTGACAGCCATCTATTCCTCACTGGGTAGAGTTATAGGAGTTAGCTGGTGGTGTTTTTAAGGGGACATCACATAAATACTGTAAATTACCCAATGTATATCAATGTTGTTATAATCTTCACCATATAAAGATATTTAATAGCATGCAGTGCATTAATTAATTTTGCATTCTTCCAACAAGGTTTAATTGAATTGATAAACATTGATTAGCTGTGTCAGTGGTGTGATTTCATGCAGTTAAATTTCTTTCTAAACATGATGCGTTTTATTTAAAGCTCTAGAACCCTCATCATGTATTGTGTGAAACGTTTTAAACACTATAAACCACAGACAATAAGTATTTCTTCATTAGTCCACATTGGGGTGTTTTGTTATTTAGAGATGGATGGAGATTCTGCTTTATTTCTTGAATTACCGTAGTCAATTTTTAAAGCAAAATTTACCGTCCATGTTCATCTTATATCACCACAAATATAAATTCCCCCACATCTACAAAAGCATTTCATTGTGGGTAATTGTTTGCTGTTTACTGTTTCAAACAATTTATGCTTCCTGACTTATAAAATTACTTGCTGCCTGTTCAAGTGTCCATCTCTGGGGATATACAACATAATTATTTGTTCTCAAACTTTACATATACACACTCATAAATGCATATTTACATTTAAATTTTCTTATTTAAACCTACTATTTTCACCTTCAATGCATGACTGTGTTACAAAACACTAAAGTCCCAGTTTCTCCTCCAAATACACCCACATCACCCTTGCTACTGGTTCTGGTTTATTGGGCCTTAAATAAATAAATCAAACTTCTTCTAAGATGTTCTGATTATTTTAATTTGTGCAGCGCAGAGAGGCAGGTTACTCACTAGTGAGTCCTGCTTAGTGTCAGCTGGCTGCATGTCTTAACCCTGCTGATCGCTGCCTGTCCACTTGATCTGTACTTTAATTACAGACCAAAACAGATCAGGATCTGCTTGGCTCCCTGTCTGCAGACAACACTATCGAGCTGTTTATCAGGAAGATTCAGACCCTCCTTTATAAAATTCTCTTATTATTGTAATAATTCTGTTTGCTGTTTAGTAGCCCAAACACTTAGTCAGTTAAATGTTTATATTGCTTCTGGACATGTTTCATTTTAAAGCTGTATTAGGCTATTTAGTTGGAATGCTGACTAAGCATTCCAACTATTGTTTTGCTGTTTCTCTTTATTATTCTTCTTCTTCTTCTTATAACTTCCGCCGTTTTTTGGCTCGCTACTCCTTCCACAATTTTCTGCTGATTTCAACCATTCATATATCAAAACGTTCAGCTCATTTAGGACTTTCCTGGAATGACTTTTCTTCTTGATATCTTTAATATTTTTTAAGATATTCAGCTTTTTGTCCAACTTTTGGGCCCATTGGAATACATTGAAATCCTTCAAATTCTTCAAATTTTTCAAATAATTCTACTCTTTTTCAAAGTTGTACTACTTCAGCATACTTCAACCTATCAACTTCATTCAACTTTTAAAAGACTCACAAGACTTTCAACTATTCCCAAATGACTCAGCTTGTTGATATCTTTAACCATTCCTGAGATATGACGAGTTAAACTCAAGGAACATTTCAGAAGTCACACAAAAAAATCGACAAAAATATAATGAAAGAGATGGGAGCAGATTTGGACTTTCTGAGCCAACTAGGTCGATTTGTGAGAGAACCGTAAGTCACACAGACATGAGAGTTACACTTTCTGAAAGCTAACAAAAATCCCTAATCAGAAATGTATAATTTATACATGTGCTGTGAAAACTGTGGGAGCAGGACAACTTTGTTCGGGAGTGAATCGTGAATCTCAAACCTGTCTCCCACTCTAGTGATGTCATCACCGCCCTCTAACCCTCAGCACGTTTTGGATTAGGAGAGACTTTTTCTTTCAAATGGTCACTACAGTCACTCAGTTTGAAGAACATCAACAAATTATACATTAAAATGTTGGGATTTTTGTCTAGTTTCAGAATATCTGGTTGTTTGGGCCATAGGTAGTATGGCTCGTTCATAAATCACCTCAAGGCCAGCAGAAATCCTCCCTTTTTGGGCCGATTTCTCATGTTAATCGACCTCATCTGTCTGTCTTTGAACTTTCACTGAACCCTGTTTTTCCATCGTCATATCTCCCTCAAATTTTAACGTAGACACACAGAAATTTAGACAGAACACCTCGAAAGTGTCCTGTCACCCACAAAGTTTAAATTTTTATTTATGTCTTATCGTTTTTGAATAGCAGCTAGTTGTTCGGACAGTGGTTTTTCCAGGTTAAACACAGCAGTGTGAGGTAGACATAGTTAAATTGCATGTCACCTAAGCATGACTCAGCTAAATTGGTGCTTTCTGATTGGCCAGGCTGATTGGTTTATGCTTCTCTCAGTCTGTAATGGATTTCGACTGCATTTGAGCACCTTTCTGAACAAAATGTTCCTACGCTCACATCGTTTGTCCGATTTAGACAGGTTATATATCAAAACGTTGAGATTTTTGCCCTTTCAACAGAACTTCTTGATTTTCTGACTCCTTAATGTCTTTCTGTGTTTTACCTACATTCATTAAACTGTCTTTAAACTCTTTAGCCTCGCTTAAGTTCAGTGTTTTAGATATTTTTAGAGGTTTTAACAATTTCTTTAAGCTAAATTCAACATATTTCAGCTAATTCAAAGAAGTACAATACAAATTTAAGATATTTTAAGGCTTTCAACTCAAATTAAACTACTTTCAACCTCATTATATTTTAACTAATATTCTACCATTCTGCTTGACCTTAAAGTCTTTCTTACACTGTACTGTTTAGCTAATCTTGTAATATTTATTCCACTATATTTTTACCTTTTCTGCTGGTGTAAACTTTTTTGCAAGTTATTGCCTTTTGCTATTTTCTTATTTTGCTAACCATTTGAGTGTTTAAGCAATCTTTTCAGCTAAATTATCTTATACTGATTGAACTGTATTTACACAGTTCAGCATAGATTAAGCTTTTAATCAGTTTTTTAAGATTTTTTCACATGTTTAAGCAATCTTTTCAGCTAAATTATCTTATACTGATTGAACTGTATTTACACAGTTCAGCTTAGATTAAGCTTTTAATCAGTTTTTTAAGCTTTCTTCACATGTTTAAGCAATCTTTTCAGCTAAATTACACTTTTTCAGCAAATGTGTACAATCATTTCAACAATTCAGGTATTTTCAACAAATTTGTTCAAGTTTAACTATTTAAAGTTTAGCTAAATTTGCACTCATTTGAGCTTCTTTCAGCTGGTTTTGGACAATTTCAGCTGTCTCTTTCAGCTTTCAGCATTCCAACTTTGCTTTTTCGCAGGAAAAGCATCTTTTCTAGTTCCATTTGGGATAACCTAGTGACAAGGGAGCATCCGCAACTACTATAGTATTTTTGATAACTAGCAATGCAAAAGAAGCATTTACTTTATGGTTTACAATCAATACATCAACATTTATGTCACTGGTGTGCAGTGAGAACTCTGCGGTCTGCTATAATAGGACAAATGCACAACCTATTGTGTAGCTTTGCAGCATTTTTAGGTAACAACACCCATGTGAATAAACATAGGTGTAAATTAGCAGAAGTAGCCACAAACATGTCACATAAATGCCTGAACATAATCAGACATATTATCCAAACAGTGGAGGTTGAAATGAAAGTGAGACCAAGCTGTTTAAGGATATACAGTTAGCTGCTAACCTTGCTATTTTTAAGAGCAACACTAGCTGTCTTACATAACACCCTTGGAAAGTCATTCACCCACTGCCCTTCATATGAAAACGATACCACCGCGGCAGGAATTGGGTCGAGACATTTAAGAAGCAGAAAGGACGAGAACACAGCGCCCCTCCACTCAGTAGCCAGCATGTGTGCTAACTAGCTAGCATGTGTGCTAACTACAACCGGAACTTCCGGTTTGTGTTCCCAGAGATCTCCAGAAAGTTCCCCTCTCGAAAGTTCTGACGGATATAAGAGCGAGTCGCGCTCCTCCTGCTACATTCAGAGCTCTACTATCCTTCACTGAGCTTACATAGGAAACCCAGAGAAGGTGATTAACCTTTACAGTATTTTTAGCGGAAACTTTATGAATATTTAAGGTTATTTAATGTGTTTTTTGTATTATTTTTTCACAGTTTCGTCACCATGGTTTGCGAGACCGGCTACTACGACCTCCTGGGTGTCAGCCCAAGCGCGTCGATGGACGAAATCAAAAAAGCCTACAGAAAACTCGCGCTTAAATATCACCCTGACAAGAATCCGAATGAAGGTGAAAAGGTAAGCGACAAGTGGTCGAGGTTAGAGCCGCTTCTAAAGCGGTGTCGAACAGCTGATGGAAACGGAATGTTCGGTTTCAACTCGCACGCGGTGTTCAGCTGAGGCTCGGACCCGGTGGAAGTTTCTAGAATGCCCAGCTGCTCTGTTCACGCAGGGAACCACGACACAGTGCTAACCACGTGCTGATATTATAGATTAAATTAGCCTCAAAAGATTTTACTAATTACTACTGTGAAGATGTACCCCCTATTTTTTCTTTTGGTTGTATTTTCCACAACTTAAGTAACTTTAACCCTATCTCATTAAGTTAGTATGTAAAATATAAGAAAATTGGGGTGATTTTAATGTATTGAACATTTTTTAAAGAAACTTCATGTTCTGTTTTTTACAGTTTAAGCACATCTCCCAAGCGTATGAGGTGCTGTCAGATGCAAAGAAGAGAGATTTATATGATCAAGGAGGGGAGCAAGCTATCAAAGAAGGAGGCATGAACTCAGGATCTTCTCCTATGGACATATTTGACATGTTCTTTGGAGGTGGAGGACGCATGCAGAGAGAAAGAAGAGGTATGATTGCTTCATAATGGAGCAATTTAAAGAAATAGTGTGGGTTTCTGTGGCAGAGTTACAGTTAATATCCTACCTGTGGCAGATAGAGGAGTTGGTTTGGATATCTTTTTCTCAAACTCACTTCAGAAGATCTAAAACATTGCTTTAACTTGGATGCTGTAGTAGTGAGGATACAGTTTTTGAACGTCTATTTTTTATTTTTCTTTAGGGAAGAATGTTGTTCACCAGCTTGGTGTCACACTGGAGGAAATGTATAACGGTTCAACAAGAAAGCTTGGACTTCAAAAGAGTGTCATTTGTGAGAAATGTGAAGGTGAGTGTCGAAGACTTTATTTACTACATAAGTTCTTCCTGTGTCACTTTATCGGGGTAGAAAATAATCTTTCTTTTTTTAAATCACAGGTTATGGTGGTAAAAAGGGTACCTTGGCAACGTGCTCCACCTGCAAAGGAAGAGGAGTACAAGTTAGAGTGCAACAGATTGGACCAGGCATGATTCAGCAGATCCAGTCTATGTGTTCAGACTGCCAGGGTCAGGGTGAAAAGTTCAACTCAAAGGACCGCTGCAAGAGCTGCAGTGGACATAAAGTAGAACGCAAGAAGAAAATCCTTGAAGTTCACATTGACAAAGGTAAGCCCTGACCAAAAATACTCGCCAAGTATGGTATCAGTGATGAAATGTTGTTGATGTAAACTAAATATAAATGTTTTATGCATAGGTATGAAAGATGGTCAGAAAATTACATTTCACGGAGAGGGTGACCAGGAACCTGGACTGGAGCCTGGAGATGTTGTCATCATCCTGGATCAGAAGGACCACCCCGTTTTTAAAAGACAAGACAACAACTTGGTAATGAAGATGGAAATTAAACTTGTAGAGGCCCTGTGTGGTTTCAGAAAGACCATTCAGACATTAGACAACAGAACACTCATTGTCAGCACAAAGCCAGGTACAGTAATCTACTCCCAAATTTTAATAGATTTTGTAATTTTTGAATATGCATATTTACAAACCGTGATTCTACAGGTGAAATAATCAAGCCCAACGACGTCAAGTTTCTCCAGAATGAGGGCATGCCGCTATACAGGGATCCATATGAAAAGGGACAACTGATCATTCAGTTCCAGGTACGATGTTTACCACAAATATTATCAGTGACAAGTTGTTTTCAAAGTGAAATCTCCCAGATGTTCAACAATCTGTTAATTTATCTTTTAGGTGGAGTTCCCAGAAAAACACTGGCTCCCAGAGCACCTCATGTTCCAGCTGGAGAGACTGCTTCCTCCCAGGGAAGACCTGATGATCACTGATGATATGGAGGAGGTGGACCTGTGTGAGGTGGATGCCAATTCACAACAGAAACAATACAGCAGCAGGGAAGCATATGAGGAAGATGATGATGATGGTCCCAGAGGGGGAGTGCAGTGCCAGACACACTGATTGTATTCCAAGTACATATTCTCTGAACTGTGAGGTTTTTGTCCATGTTTTTGTTTTCTTGACCAATGCCTTAAAGTTCCTACTTCATATTTACATAGTTTAAAAGAGTTTTAAATAATGCCCTTTTTTCACATTTCAGACATAAACGTGCTCATGGAGTTGTATGCATTAAGCTGTACTTTACTGTCACAGTGTATTAAAGATTTGTCTTTTTATGTACATGTTTCTCATTGGTGGCACAAATGTTTCTGTTTGAAAGCTCCTTAATTAAAAGGACAATATTTGCTTTCTGTGAAGGTAATTGGTTATGACAGATATTTTAGTTCTTTAAATAAATAATAAATTGCAGATTTTCATAACGGCTTACCTGATTCTGTGGCTTTTTTAATTGCTGTCACAATATAGTTGACCACTTGAAGTAAAGCATCACTGCACATGACTGAACATTAGTAGTTTTGGTGGCGTGTAGCTCAGTTGGTAAAGTGGCCGGTCTAGCAACTGAAGGGTCACCAGTTTGATCCCAGCTCTGGCTTGGTTACTTTGGCAAAACTCATGTTACATGACTATTGGGACCTACTGTATTTTATTTAGTTTCAAGTATTGTTCAAACCTCAAACTGTTCATGCTTCTGGTCAAGTAGGAGATCTTTAGAACATGCAAAAGTGATAAAGAACACCAGCTTTGACTTCATAATACAAAACATCAAATTATGTTAACTGGTGACTTGTTTTCTGTTTTTATCCTTTTAGTTTTATAGCTAGCAGTACCACAGTGTTTGCTGCTGACTCAAATGGTTTACTTCTTGTCCCAAAAACCTGAGTAAGGCTGTTTTATTATAATCAATAGTACCTTCCAAACTTAGACTGAGATTAAAGAAAGAATGAGAGATGTCCTGTCTTGTTATCAAAGAAAATGATTACCTGTCTTCAATGTAGATAGACCTTTATCCCTAACATCCCACAATATGAATGTCCTAGAAAAGCTGTTATTGTCTTTGGCAGTTTTCAGAACTTAATGTAGTTTAGGGGTCTGGAGAATATGGGGACATCATGTACCTCCTTCACCTTATCTGGACAAAGCAGGCAGCACTGTGACAGGCATGTTTGTGAGAAGATATTTCAGATTCCTTAACAAAATGACTGCTTTTGCACAATAAGGTTGTATACCTCTAATAACTCTGGTAGAGAGTAATTTCCTTTCTGCCTTTTCGGACAATAGCATCAGAGCCTTACTTAGGTTCTTTTTTCAGACATGTATAGTCATTAAGTAAGTTTTTGTTTACCTTGACATGTTTGATGAAGACCGCAGACGCGAGTCGAAACATGTGACCATACATGTCTGAAAAATACCTAAGTAATCATTTAACAAACGTAAAGTATAGCATCAGAGCCTGTGAATCAATACATTTGGGGAATTTGCTATTTTTCTACTATTAGTTCTGTGTACTTAAGATAATTTAAGCAACAAAAGGACATGAGTCATGCATTTCTTGAAGTCTTGCGTCAACAGATGCGCACACAAGGTCCTTATTGGCTTCTTTTTTTAATGTGAACTTTTCAATTTACTTATTTTTAAAGAAATTTCATTTATATTGGAAAGCAACCGTTTCCTTCAACTTTAAGTCAACATTTGAATACATAAATACTGCATTATGATAATAAAACATGCTAGAAGTAGCATTTGGAATCTGATGGGTGACAGAATTTGGTATCACACCTTATCCAGGTGAGGCCATTTTACTTTCAAACAATTGTAATACTTCAAACTTTTAAACACTTTTAGTTTTGAGACTCTACATGATTATGATTCTTCTTTTTGCAAATGAGTATTATATTAGCAACACCATTTTTATTGATCAAATGTTTATCATTTTATGCAAAAAAGTTTGTTTTCCTTTTAAAGTAGATGTGAACAAGAAGTTTAGAAAATTATATACAAGTTATCCATTGTAATAGTAAAAATATCTGTTTGCTAACTTAGTGGTAAAACTAGCTTTCCCACCCTAAAACTACACTACCCACAATGCAAAGCAAAAACGTTTGACGTCACCCATATCCGGCACAGGTCTGCTGCTGCTTTCCCACTCTTTTTGCTAATGAGTATTAACAACACCATTTTTATTGATAAAATGTTAATCATTTTATGTAAAAAAGTTTGTTTTACTTTTAAAGTAGATGTGAACAAGAAGTTTAGAACATTATATACAATTTATCCATTGCAATAGTAAAATATCTATGTTTGCTAACATAGTTCATGGTAAAACTAGCTTTCCCACCCTAAAACTACACTACCCACAATGCAAAGCAAAACGTTTGACGTCACCCATATCCGGCACAGGTCTGCTGCTGCTCTGCTGCCAGGTTTTTCCGTATCGGCAGACCGACAGCTGGGGATTTGGACACGGCCGAAGTCAGCCGGTTCGGAACGGCCTTTTGAAACCAAAAGGTTGGAGTTCAGTCTGTTTAAATGGCGAAAACGTACGACTATCTGTTTAAGCTGTTGCTCATCGGAGATAGCGGTGTCGGTAAGACATGTCTGCTGTTCAGATTCAGCGAGGACTCCTTTAACACCACCTTCATATCCACAATAGGTGAGTAACCCAGCGGACGCCCCAAGGAGAAATAACCATTAATAAGGGTTTAATGAAGCATTTAGCTAACCCTGTGTGTAGTTATACCAACAGTTAGTTTTATTTATTTCATGGAGAGTCATTATTTGTCAACGGGCTGCACCCAGACAAAGAGACAAATGATTATCATATTCTCATGCCGGCTCATTTCCATCAGTTAGGTTCAAAACACAGTAGTACTATAGTATCTCATGAATATCACTGCTAATGTATTATTAATGGTAATATATAGCCTCTGGCGTATAGTCTCAGATTTATGCCTGCATTTTATCACTTGATCTTTTAATATTCATTAAATATTGGGGAACAAGTTTGCTGTGTGTCATATCTGATGATGTCAGATTATAAGTGATCTATGGTCTAAAACATGATCTGACCCCATTTCAAACTGCAGGGATAGACTTCAAGATCAGAACAATAGAGCTGGAAGGAAAGAGAGTCAAACTCCAGATCTGGTGAGTGACATTTGAGCGGATATTCTCTGAAAAAGAAAAGTGAAAGTGTGGTCGCTCTGCTTTATGAACGAAAAAAAGCTTCCTCTTTTGAACTCTGTCTGTTTGACTGATGCGTTCAGGGACACTGCAGGTCAGGAGAGGTTTCGCACCATCACCACAGCTTACTACAGAGGAGCAATGGTAAAGTCCCTGCCTTCCCTTTAAATCTACCTTTTCATAGCAGGGTGAGGATTTATTTAATGTCCCTCCCTCGTTGTAGGGTATCATGCTGGTCTATGACATCTGCAACGAGAAGTCCTTTGACAACATAAAAAACTGGATCAGAAATATCGAAGAGGTAAGCTCAGGCTAAAGAATCAGTTTCTCTAAAATTAATGCGTATTTGCTAAGGTGTTTAACTTTGGTTTACATTAGTTTTAACATGAGTTTTTAAATTTCCCAGCATGCCTCATCAGATGTGGAGAAGATGATCCTGGGGAACAAATGTGACATGACTGATAGGAGACAGGTGTCTAAAGACAGAGGTGAAAAGGTGAGTCTGTAGTTACTAAAAATGGACCTAAATTTGTTTTCTGAATTGCAGTGAGTGACACTATAGTTTGTTTTATCTCCTTTAGCTGGCTATTGATTATGGAGTGAAGTTCTTGGAGACCAGTGCAAAGTCTGGTCTAAATGTAGAAGAGGTGAGTTGAAAGTTTATAATCTAAAAAAATATATAACATCGCACAAAATCTACCGTAAATGTACATTTACGCCTTTTCTTATTTTCTGTCTTTTAAGGCTTTTTATACTATGGCAAGAGACATATTGCATAATCTTTGCTCAAAGACAGTAAGTTGTGAAGATAGCCCTTCTCTTTTCTGCATGACTTTTTGTTACAATGGCTTACCGTACTTTCTCTCCATGTTAGACTGACGGCAGCGGTGAAGGATCGGGGAAACCTGTCAAGATCACGGACAAAAAATCAAAGAGAATCAAATTCTTCAAGTGTTCGCTCCTCTAGGCTGCTGGCGTGTGATCTTCACGCTTCTGTCGTGACCTCGCTATTTTTTTTTGAGGATTGACCAAAGCAGCAGTTCTGCTCATGATCAAAAAAGGCCTTATAACGCCGCCTGAGGTCACCGGGTCGTGTGTGGTGGAGACGCCGCCCTGATTTGCTGAATAAAAGATGGGAAACGATGCAAAAGACTCGCAGCAGTGGTTTGTAGCTTGCCCTGTGGTGTCTGCTCACAGCGGCCAATAATCCTGCTGACATTTATACCATGAAAATATATCATTTGCACACTTGTTGTCGTACTCTTTCATATTGTAGCATCATTTTATACTCACTGCCTATTGCCTAATTTTTTATAACGATGCTTTGACTTGAATATGTCAAGTCTCAGCGCTGATTGTATGTTTGTGTGAGTTCACGTTTTTTATTATGCTTATGGCCGTCTGTTGCACTGATATTATTTTAACCTCAAAAGATCAACGGAAGTTTTATAAAGTAGACAGAAATGTGTACAATTGTGTTTTTTTTTCCCTCTTCTTTTATAACATTTTTTTATTTTAATTGATATACAAGTTTCTGTATTAAAATGAAACTGTGAAAGGATTGTTCATTTCTCCAAAGCTGCACTGAAAACATACTGTTACATGATTGTTTGTATTT
This sequence comes from Callopanchax toddi, assembly GCA_006937965.1. Classification (NCBI taxonomy): domain Eukaryota; kingdom Metazoa; phylum Chordata; class Actinopteri; order Cyprinodontiformes; family Nothobranchiidae; genus Callopanchax; species Callopanchax toddi. Next base: position 3,285,543 of record SSNR01000001.1, read on the forward strand.
GCATGAAGGTTGTAATAAGGAACCCCTTGGTGGGTCGTTATTAAGCACACCGTATCTGAAAAGAAAACTGTTTACAGAAAGTATTTCAAAATGCCAACCGTATCTAGAATGATGGTGTTTTTTCTGTACATGCATGCATTTCTAATTTTCTCCAGAAACAGAAGACATTCATTAGGATTCCTTTACATTTTCAACATAAATAAAAAACTGAAGGAAAGCTGTAATGTTTATATTCTATGTATGTTACCAATTGAAAGTAGCAAAAGTAAAGAAAATTCATCCTTAAAAGTGAGTGCTGTTTTGACTTCCATTGACTCCTTCTGAATAGGATGAGGAGATTCTATTGAATTCAATTTCTATGCGTCAGACTCCAGTGAGGTCCTTCTCACTGCTGCACGCTCTCGGCTCCATCGGTAACACTAAGGGCTTTGCCTTTCTGTCGCTGGCATTGCAGCTCTGTGACCTTTGAGATCTCAAAAACTTTTCATCCATGACGGTCAGATAATCCGTGGCATCAGAGAGGTTTCTCTTGGCCTTTGTTCCGGCTTGGTCTTCCTCTTGCTCGGTTTCTGACGGATCCTCTTTGCCTCCTGAAGGACTTGCGTTGGTGTGATTCAGTTTTTTAACCTCTGGTGTGTCAGGCTGAAACTGCTGTGCAAGGGCTTGGATTGAGGAAACTTTAGGTGTGAGGCTTAAAGCACTGGGATGGATGTGCTCCTGACTTGCCTGCCATTGATTTTGAGGTTTAGTCATCGTGCCATCACCTGCTTTGTCTGGGTTGTAGATGAGGCTGCTCAAAGCCCTCTTCTTAGAGATAAAAGACGTCTTACTTTGGCTTTCACCAGGAAGATCTCTCAGGGATTTTGCCCTTCTTGGAGAAGAGGAGGGTTGAAGAAGTTTGGCCTTACTTTTTGGCTCAGCAGCTTCTTGATTATCAGGTGGATGGACAGTGCTCGTGCTCATAGCTCGTCTCTTTGTCAAAGGAGACGTTGATTGGTCTTCAGCTGGAAAGTACTTCAATGACTTTGTCCTTTTAGGAGATAAAGGTTTTAGCCTGTTTTTGTCTATCAGTTTATCTAGCAGCATTGTACTACCTTGCCTTATGTTGGCTATGGTCTCTTGACTTGATGCCCCAGAAGGAGGTTTTTGCTCACATGGAGATATGAGAATATCCACACAGGAACCAGGTCGTGATCTCTCCAAACCACAAACCTCTAAGGTCTGACCGCCTTCCTTAGTGTAGAGGGCGCAAGTACTGGTTGCTTGGCGCAAACTTCGCTGTCTCTCGAGGCCACATTTCTCATCCGAGTCCTTCTGCTTCGATGCGAACTCTTCCATGTCCATGTGGAAGCGGTAGAGGCTGTAACCGTCGGCGCTGTTGATGCTGCCCTGGCGTAGCAGAGAGGAAGGGTCACACACAGAGGAGTTTCGTGAAAAGGTTCGGGTCAGCTCTGCCCTGTCCACCCCTGCAAGCTTTTCCATAGCGACCGCCATGCGTCCGTGGATCTCCTCCAGCTGGGCCAGACGCAGGTCGACTGTCTGCAGGGACGCCTTCATGGTGTTCTCCCTCTCATTTACCTCCTCCAGACGCATCGACATGTTCTCAACTCTACCAAGAACACACGAAAAAGAGCATGTGTCAAAACAGCAATAGGTGCTAGGAATTATTAGCTACAGTTCAGTTTTACCTCTCAGAAGTAACCTTGATGCGTTCATCACTCGAGGACTGTTGCTCATCTTCTTTTTCACGAAAATATTCTTCCACGCATTGCTCTTCAAACTCATACAGGTTCTTCAGCTCCTCTGGATTCAGCCTGAGCTCTGAAGGAAACATCGAGACTTGATTTTAGCCAACACCGTTTCTTCATCTTGATTATGGGCTTTTAATTACTTAAATGAGACTAAATGAACTTGGTTGTATTATTTTTGAATTTGCTACATTAATATGTTTGATAGAGGAGACTAACTGAGGCCTCGGTCCTTCTCGTCCAGCTCTCCCTCCTGCCTTTTCTTTAGGCAGCGTCGGAACAGCCTGTTGAAGAGGATGTAGAGGTGGCTGAGGATGATGAGAGGAGGAGGCAGAATCGGACGATCGTGGAACGTCATGATCAGCTGATATCTTTGAAACTTCCACACCTGGTTAGAGATGGACTTTACTTCAAAGAAGGTGTTGCTGCAGGAAGGAAAATGCAAACAGCTGAGTGCAAACTGCAGTGGATGCTTCAGTCATGACTACATCAGATGTTGGAACATTTATGTACTTGAAGACTGCAATGAGCAGGTTGACCAGAAGGATGTTTGCCACGAGAAGATAACAAGCCATAATAGCAGGCGTGAGCCAGGCTCCAGGGATGCACGGAGGAAGTTTCTTCCCATCTTCGTCATATAAATGTTCTCCACATGGAGCTGTTTGAGAAATGGATGACAACTGTAGCTTTTATGAGAAAAAAACAAACAAATGGATCGTAATTTATATCCTTCAGGCTACTTACGGTTGATTTCCATTGCATAGACTTATAAAAATTCCAGAAAAGCAGAAACCCACAGAAACAGAAATGTGTTAACATCAATAAAGTTTTTCTTTTCATGTTAAATTTCTGTCAAAGTGAAGTTTGTTGATCAAAAAACAAACTATCTTCCGTTTTTTAATTTTAGTTTTTGAGGTAAATCAGTAAACTGCTTAATCAGGGAATAAAAACAATGTATTGATTTTTCTAATCATGATATTATTACGGAGCCCCTTAGGGGACGTGGAAGAAATTTTATTTAGAGTAGTACTATCTCATGCGCACCAGTTACTATCTCGTGTGCACCAGATACTATCTCGTACGCACCAGATACTATCTCGTGCGCACCAGATACTATCTCGTGCGCACCAGTTACTATCTGGTGTGCACCAGATACTATCTCGTGCGCACCAGTTACTATCTGGTGTGCACCAGATACTATCTCGTACGCACCAGATACTATCTCGTGCGCACCAGATACTATCTCGTGCGCACCAGTTACTATCTGGTGTGCACCAGATACTATCTCGTGCGCACCAGTTACTATCTGGTGTGCACCAGATACTATCTCGTACGCACCAGTTACTATCCCGTGCGCACCAGTTACTATCTCGTGCGCACCAGTTACTATCTCGTGCGCACCAGATACTATCCCGTGCGCACCAGTTACTATCCCGTGCGCACCAGTTACTATCTCGTGCGCACCAGATACTATCTCGGAGTTGTGCGCACCAGTTACTATCTCGTGCGCACCAGATACTATCTCGGAGTTGTGCGCACCAGTTACTATCTCGTGCGCACCAGTTACTATCTTGTGCGCACCAGTTACTATGTCGTGCGTACCAGATACTATCTCGTGCGCACCAGATACTATCTCGGAATTGTGCGCACCAGTTACTATCTCGTGCGTACCAGATACTATCTCGGAGTCATGCGCACCAGTTACTATCTCGTGCGCACCAGTTACTATCTCGTGCGTACCAGATACTATCTCGGAGTTGTGCGCACCAGTTACTATCTCGTGCGCACCAGTTACTATCTTGTGCGCACCAGTTACTATCTCGTGCGTACCAGATACTATCTCGTGCGCACCAGTTACTATCTCGGAATTGTGCGCACCAGTTACTATCTCGTGCGTACCAGATACTATCTCGGAGTCATGCGCACCAGTTACTATCTCGTGCGCACCAGTTACTATCTCGTGCGCACCAGATACTATCTCGGAGTTGTGCGCACCAGTTACTATCTCGTGCGCACCAGTTACTATCTTGTGCGCACCAGTTACTATCTCGTGCGTACCAGATACTATCTCGTGCGCACCAGTTACTATCTCGTGCGCATCAGTTACTATCTCGTGCGCACCAGATACTATCTCGTGCACACCAGATACTATCTCGTGCGCACCAGTTACTATCTCGTGCGCACCAGATACTCTCTCGTGCGCACCAGTTACTATCTCGTGCGCACCAGATACTATCTCGTGCACACCAGATACTATCTCGTGCACACCAGATACTATCTCGTGCGCACCAGTTACTATCTCGTGCGCACCAGTTACTATCTCGTAATTGTGCGCACCAGTACTATCTCGTGCGTACCAGATACTATCTCGGAGTCGTGCGCACCAGTTACTATCTCGTGCGCATCAGATACTATCTCATGCACACCAGATACTATCTCGTGCACACCAGATACTATCTCGTGCGCACCAGTTACTATCTCGTGCGCACCAGATACTATCCCGTGCGCACCAGTTACTATCCCGTGCGCACCAGTTACTATCTCGTGCGCACCAGTTACTATCTCGGAGTTGTGCGCACCAGTTACTATCTCGTGCGCACCAGATACTATCTCGGAGTTGTGCGCACCAGTTCCTATCTCGTGCGCACCAGTTACTATCTCGGAGTTGTGCGCACCAGTTACTATCTCGTGCGTACCAGATACTATCTCGGAGTTGTGCGCACCAGTTACTATCTCGTGCGCACCAGTTACTATCTTGTGCGCATCAGATACTATCTCGTGCACACCAGATACTATCTCGTGCACACCAGATACTATCTCGTGCGCACCAGTTACTATCTCGTGCGCATCAGATACTATCTCATGCACACCAGTTACTATCCCGTGCGCATCAGATACTATCTCATGCACACCAGATACTATCTCGTGCACACAAGATACTATCTCGTGCACCCCAGTTACTATCTCGTGCGCACCAGATACTATCTCGGAGTTGTGCGCACCAGTTACTATCTCGTGCGCATCAGATACTATCTCATGCACACCAGATACTATCTCGTGCGCACCAGTTACTATCTGGTGTGCACCAGATACTATCTCGTGCGCACCAGTTACTATCTGGTGTGCACCAGATACTATCTCGTGCGCACCAGATACTATCTCGGAGTTGTGCGCACCAGTTACTATCTCGTGCGCACCAGATACTATCTCGGAGTTGTGCGCACCAGTTACTATCTCGTGCGCATCAGATACTATCTCATGCACACCAGATACTATCTCGTGCACACCAGATACTATCTCGTGCGCACCAGTTACTATCCCGTGCGCACCAGTTACTATCTCGTGCGCACCAGATACTATCTCGGAGTTGTGCGCACCAGTTACTATCTCGTGCGCATCAGATACTATCTCATGCACACCAGATACTATCTCGTGCACACCAGATACTATCTCGTGCGCACCAGTTACTATCTCGTGCGCACCAGATACTATCTCGTTCGCACCAGATACTATCTCGTGCGTACCAGATACTATCTCGGAGTTGTGCGCACCAGTTACTATCTCGTGCGCACCAGTTACTATCTCGTGCGTACCAGATACTATCTCGGAGTTGTGCGCACCAGTTACTATCTCGTGCGCACCAGGTACTATCTCGTGCGCACCAGTTACTATCTCGTGCGCATCAGATACTATCTCATGCACACCAGATACTATCTCGTGCACACCAGATACTATCTCTTGCACACCAGATACTATCTCGTAGTTGTGCGCACCAGTTACTATCTCGTGCGCACCAGTTACTATCTTGTGCGCACCAGTTACTATCTCGTGCGCATCAGATACTATCTCGGAGTTGTGCGCACCAGTTACTATCTCGTGCGCACCAGTTACTATCTTGTGCGCACCAGTTACTATCCCGTGCGCATCAGATACTATCTCATGCACACCAGATACTATCTCGTGCACACCAGATACTATCTCGTGCGCACCAGTTACTATCTCGTGCGCACCAGATACTATCTCGGAGTTGTGCGCACCAGTTACTATCTCGTGCGCACCAGTTACTATCTTGTGCGCACCAGTTACTATCTCGTGCGCACCAGATACTATCTCGTGCGCACCAGTTACTATCCCGTGCGCATCAGATACTATCTCATGCACACCAGATACTATCTCGTGCACACCAGATACTATCTCGTGCGCACCAGTTACTATCTGGTGTGCACCAGATACTATCTCGTGCGCACCAGTTACTATCTGGTGTGCACCAGATACTATCCCGTGCGCACCAGTTACTATCCCGTGCTCACCAGTTACTATCTCGTGCGCACCCGTTACTATCTCGGACTTGTGCGCACCAGTTACTATCTCGTGCGTACCAGATACTATCTCGGAGTCATGCGCACCAGTTACTATCTCGTGCGCACCAGTTCCTATCTCGTGCGCACCAGATACTATCTCGTGCACACCAGATACTATCTCGTGCGCACCAGTTACTATCTCGTGCGCATCAGATACTATCTCATGCACACCAGATACTATCTCGTGCACACCAGATACTATCTCGTGCGCACCAGTTACTATCCCGTGCGCATCAGATACTATCTCATGCACACCAGATACTATCTCGTGTGCACCAGATACTATCTCGTGCGCACCAGTTACTATCTCGTGCGTACCAGTTACTATCTCGTGCGCACCAGTTACTATCTCGTGCGCACCAGCTACTATCTCGGAGTCGTACGCACCAGATACTATCTCGTGCGCACCAGATACTATCTCGTGCGCACCAGTTACTATCTGGTGTGCACCAGATACTATCTCGTGCGCACCAGTTACTATCTCGGAGTTGTGCGCACCAGTTACTATCTCGTGCGCACCAGATACTATCTCGGAGTTGTGCGCACCAGTTACTATCTCGTGCGCACCAGTTACTATCCCGTGCGCACCAGTTACTATCTCGTGCGCACCAGTTACTATCTCGTGCGCACCAGATACTATCTCGGAGTTGTGCGCACCAGTTACTATCTCGTGCGCACCAGTTACTATCCCGTGCGCATCAGATACTATCTCATGCACACCAGATACTATCTCGTGCACACCAGATACTATCTCGTGCGTACCAGATACTATCTCGGAGTCTTGCGCACCAGTTACTATCTCGTGCGCACCAGTTACTATCTTGTGCGCACCAGTTACTATCTCGTGCGCACCAGATACTATCTCGTGCGCACCAGTTACTATCTCGTGCGCACCAGTTACTATCTCGTGCGCACCAGATACTATCTCGGAGTTGTGCGCACCAGTTACTATCTCGTGCGCACCAGTTACTATCTCGTGCGCACCAGATACTATCCCGTGCGCACCAGTTACTATCCCGTGCGCATCAGATCCTATCTCGTGCGCACCAGATACTATCCCGTGCGCACCAGTTACTATCCCGTGCGCACCAGTTACTATCTCGTGCGCACCAGATACTATCTCGGAGTTGTGCGCACCAGTTACTATCTCGTGCGCACCAGTTACTATCTCGTGTGCACCAGATACTATCTCGTGCGCACCAGTTACTATCTGGTGTGCACCAGATACTATCTCCTGCGCACCAGATACTATCCTGTGCGCACCAGTTACTATCCCGTGCGCACCAGTTACTATCTCGTGCGCACCATTTACTATCCCGTGCGCATCAGATACTATCTCATGCACACCAGATACTATCTCGTGTGCACCAGTTACTATCTCGTGCGCACCAGTTACTATCTCGTGCGCACCAGTTACTATCTCGTGCGCACCAGATACTATCTCGGAGTTGTGCGCACCAGTTACTATCTCGTGCGCACCAGTTACTATCTCGTGCGCACCAGTTACTATCTCGTGCGCACCAGATACTATCTCGTGCGCACCAGATACTATCTCGTGCGCACCAGTTACTATCTCGTGCGCACCAGTTACTATCTCGTGCGCACCAGTTACTATCTCGGAGTTGTGCGCACCAGTTACTATCTCGTGCGCATCAGTTACTATCTTGTGCGCACCAGATACTATCTCGTGCGCACCAGATACTATCTCGTGCGCACCAGTTACTATCTCGTGCGCATCAGATACTATCTCGTGCGCACCAGTTACTATCTCGTGCGCACCAGTTACTATCTCGTGCGCACCAGATACTATCTCGGAGTTGTGCGCACCAGTTACTATCTCGTGCGCACCAGATACTATCTCGGAGTTGTGCGCACCAGTTACTATCTCGTGCGCACCAGTTACTATCTCGTGCGCACCAGTTACTATCTCGTGCGCACCAGTTACTATCTCGTGCGCACCAGATACTATCTCGGAGTTGTGCGCACCAGTTACTATCTCGTGCGCACCAGATACTATCTCGGAGTTGTGCGCACCAGTTACTATCTCGTGCGCACCAGATACTATCTCGTGCGCACCAGTTACTATCTGGTGTGCACCAGATACTATCTCGTGCGCACCAGTTACTATCTGGTGTGCACCAGATACTATCTCGTGCGCACCAGATACTATCTCGGAGTCGTGCGCACCAGTTACTATCTCGTGCGTACCAGATACTATCTCGGAGTTGTGCGCACCAGTTACTATCTCGTGCGCACCAGTTACTATCTTGTGCGCACCAGTTACTATCTGGTGTGCCACCAGTTACTATCTGGTGCGCACCAGATACTATCTCGTGCGCACCAGTTACTATCTCGTGCGCACCAGTTACTATCTCGTGCGCACCAGTTACTATCTCGGAGTTGTGCGCACCAGTTACTATCTCGTGCGCACCAGATACTATCTCGGAGTTGTGCACACCAGTTACTATCTCGTGCGCACCAGTTACTATCCCGTGCGCATCAGATACTATCTCATGCACACCAGATACTATCTCGTGCACACCAGATACTATCTCGTGCGCACCAGATACTATCTCGTGCACACCAGATACTATCTCGTGCGCACCAGTTACTATCTCGTGCGCACCAGTTACTATCTCGTGCGTACCAGATACTATCTCGTGCGCACCAGTTACTATCTCGGAATTGTGCGCACCAGTTACTATCTTGTGCGTACCAGATACTATCTCGGAGTCATGCGCACCAGTTACTATCTCGGAATCGTGCACACCAGATACTATCTCGTGCGCACCAGTTACTATCCCGTGCGCATCAGATACTATCTCATGCACACCAGATACTATCTCGTGCACACCAGATACTATCTCGTGCGCACCAGATACTATCTCGTGCACACCAGATACTATCTCGTGCGCACCAGTTACTATCTCGTGCGCACCAGTTACTATCTCGTGCGTACCAGATACTATCTCGTGCGCACCAGTTACTATCTCGGAATCGTGCGCACCAGTTACTATCTCATGCGTACCAGATACTATCTCGGAGTCATGCGCACCAGTTACTATCTCGGAATCGTGCACACCAGATACTATCTCGGAATTGTGCGCATCAGATACTATCTCATGCACACCAGATACTATCTCGTGCACACCAGATACTATCTCGTGCGCACCAGTTACTATCTCGTGCGCATCAGATACTATCTCATGCACACCAGATACTATCTCGTGCACACCAGATACTATCTCGTGCGCACCAGTTACTATCTCGTGCGCATCAGATACTATCTCATGCACACCAGATACTATCTCGTGCACACCAGATACTACTTCTAAATAACATTTCTTCCACGTCCCCTAAGGGACTCCGTACATTGCTAATTCTCATATCTTCACTTTGACAGAATAACGACTCACAGGAAAATAAAACTTAAAGGCAGATGATCATGACTGGGAATATTCATGATGCCCGTTCTGTTTCTGTGCAGCTTTATTGTCACAAATCTGTTTAAAATCTGCCAGCAGGGGGAGACAAATTCCTAAGAGATTGCAGAGTGAATTTGGTGTAATCGTCAAAGAATTGAAAGTATGGGAATTAGATAAGCACTGATCATCTGCCCGGAATCAGGAAACAGAATCTTACTATGAATTCTAGTCTTACGGTCTATCGAGTCGGCAAAAACCTCCCCATAGATCATCCAGTAGGGCATGTAGAAAATGTTTCGGGCCAGGCGCCATGTCGGCTCCTCATCTGGGTGAAGGATGGCTTGCCGAGCCACACCAAAGCTCATCAGCACCACCAGCATGATCACCACGAAGTACATCATGTCAATCATCTAAAATCAAAGGGAACAACCATAGAGCTCAGTTTGCTGTCTTTATCTGTCATGATGTTTTCTTATGGCTCATTACCATTTTCCCTATCATCATCACATACGGCCCCAGGTACTTGTTGACTCCAAAGATGTCCAGAACACGGATGTACCAGAAGATTATGTCTATACAGTAGATGACTCTGCCGTAGCCCATGTAGGGTTCAGGCTGCAGCCTTAGCATCAGCCCCAGAAGGAAGGTGGAGATGGCAACCAGGTCTGTGATGTTCCAGTAGTCCTCCATCCACACACTGATCTTCTGCTTTAGCTTCCCTGGTTCTGACATCAGAATCTAGACACCAGGATGTGTAGATCAAGCTGAGTCCAATAAAAGTCTAAACATTAAGAAATATCAGAGATTAGATCTCGTACCTGTCTGACTTTTTCAGTGCCAAGTGTCAGAATGTATGCAATCACGGTCCACTCTTGTATGGAAGGCCATCGCTCCATTTTCACCAGGATGATGTAGTTATACAACATCAAATAACCTAGATAGGAAATCTAGCACAGGAACAAGGTCAAATAAAAATAATCCGATTAAAAAACAACAAAAATAACATTTATTCTTCTCAAGCACCTGAAGGGTCTTACCGTGTTGAACCAGAATTTGGTGAAGGGCGCGTCGTAAAACTCAAAGAACCTTCTCCCAACTGGAATTTTGCGAACTTTAGCGCTACCCTCTTCCTCATCTCCCTTACGGGACATTGCATCAGTATTAGGATCCTACAACACCAATGCAAATATTCAGCTTTTACCCCTTAACATTATTAGTATCTGAAAGAAGACATGAACCAGCACCTTGCTGGACTTTGTGTCGTCGTCCTTTTCTTTTCCATCTTTGTCTCCAGGTCCTTGATAGGAAGCGTCGTCTCCAATGCGGAAATCCAAAAGCAGAATCAACGGAGGAAAAATGATTCCCAGAATAACCTAAAGGACACAGAGATTCCATGATGATGACTTTAAAATATATTTTAAAAATCATTCCTATTTACCATGATGGCTCGAATACAAAGTTTGTCAACCTTTAGGCCTGGATTTTTTCCGATCCGTAAGCAGCCCATCCACATGTCAGTGAGCAACATCTGGCTGCAGGTGTGAGCGATGAAGTCGCGCTGCTTTGCGGCCACGGCCAGCTTCAGACAGGTGGAGTTACTCCAGTTGACCAGCTCATAGGTTAAGAGCTTCATGGCCACCTGTTCGTCGTGTTTGTAGGACTGGTCCAACAGTTCGTACGCCAGCTGGCCAAACTCTCTATTAAAAACAACATGATGCTTCTTTAAACATTTATAGAAGGATGCTGAGGAAACCAGTGGCTAAAACAAATCCTAATTAACAGTTAAAATGTCTAAGCTGTGTGATGCACAGAAAGATTTTGTGCAAGATTTTAAACTAAGATTGTCGTTTTGGTGAAATCTTCGAATGATGTGGATTCCTGTCTACTGTTTCCAGTAGACCATATAAAATTGGGTTGATTTCAAGAGTTAGGTAGTCATAGATGAACTATGCATGTACCTTCAGAGAGTTTTATTAAAATTGGTCCAATGGTTCGTGATTTTACTAACTGTCAGCTTTGAATAGTGGCTAAAAACGATGCCGACGTTTGCTGTGTGTGTTTTTACTAACTTGGAGTTGTTCTCCAGGTCTTGGGAGATGTCATCCACCAGTTCACTCTCAGAACACTCATGGGCCATGGCCTTGTACAGCTTACAAGCCACCAAGGCTTTGGCCATGGCTTCCTCTCCACGCTGCCAGAGGAACAGCGCCATCTTCTGGCGCTTCAGCAGCACTGCCCACAGCATCAGCTCATGGAAGGGATACTTGAACCGACACACCTCGGGGTCATCCACATCAATTTCCACCTCTTCTTCTTTCTTCTTTTTGGCCTTTTTCTTGCCTTTTGGCCTTGGTTCATCATCCTAACAACATGTTCAAATACTAAAGGGATTCTGTGCTTTGGTTTTTAATTTTTTAAGTGATTTTCATTGTTAAAATCTTACCTCCATTCCCAGGAGCTTCAGAGCTTTCGGCTGCAAGGAAATAAAGCTGTACTTAATATCAAACATTATTTAATACGCTGAACAAGCCTTTATTCCTCCTGTTCAGGATGCATACCCTTTTTAGTCCGTATAGATTGTTGTACAGGTTACGGAAAGCCTTCCTTGTGTAATTGCTCCTGTAAGCTCCACCCATGAGGTACTCCAGAACCAGACCAATATCTATCAAAGTGATCTGATAATCTGGAGGAAGGTTTCCCTGCAGAAGGGGTTCAATAAACGCTGAAATAGACTAAAATCACTGATCACATGTGTCTGAATGGAGTGTAACTTTACCTTTTTGACGTCCCTTACTATAACATGCAGTGTATTTGCAGGGCCAAGTTTCTTAGAAGTAGAGAGAAGAAAGTTTGTGATGTTTATTATTTCAAAATGCAGCTGTCCCCCAGAATGTTATTGCTTTAGCTGTTTCTCGTACGTACTGTGTTGTATAACTCCTCCAGACGAGGAATAGTGAGCAAATGATGAATGTTGACTCCGTTCTCAAGAAGCAGTTTGACAAAGTCCACTCGGTCCAGCACCAGAGCGTCCATCATGGCCTGCTCCAGAGAATTCACCTGAGAGAAGATCAGATATGAAACTAAACCAGCTTTCATTCCTATTTATGTTATGTTTTTGTCATAAATCTCATCCTCACCCAGCGAATCAGCTCCAGCTTCCTGGGATCCGTTTCCTCTGGAGGTTCAGGTTTAGCCTTTCCCTTCCCCTTCCCTTTTTTGGCCCGGACCTTGTTGCGAGGTGCACTAATGGGACTTTTTGTTTTCTCCTGACTTGTGAATGTGTTGGCGATGGCTCCGGCAGGCTGAGCACACAAACATTTCACTGAACCTTTCCCATGATTAACCTCTTCCCTTCCACAGCGTGTAAATCTGTAATTGTGACTGACTGGTTAATGCACTCACTGGTAAGTTGTGCCCATAAACAAATATGTGATTGCGAGCGATGTCCACTCTGTTCCAGGCCAGGGCCAGACTGAGCTGGTCTGCTGCTGAGGCATTTGTGCCTAAGAGGAACAAAGTCGTAGAAAAAGGAGTTTTTACAGCACGCAAGAAATGATCTGCTGATCGATACAACTGATACGATCACATTATGAACCAGCTCTGTCACATTGATTTCTCTTTAATAAAATCTCTAAAATTGCTGAACAACAAGAAATACACTGCAAAAACTGACTTCTAAGAAAGTAAAACAGCCTTGCTTTTAGACATTTTGTCTAAAAAGAAAATCTATTCTTACAGCCCTACTTGAAATAGGCCAAATCTTCTTAAATATGGTCAAATTTTCTAGATTTGAGCAAAAAAAAAAAAATCTGCCAATGGGGTAAGCAAAATTTGATTTGCTAGATTTCTTAAAATTAGCAAAATTTTCTGCATTTATAACAATTCGCTAGTTTTAAGGAATCTAGCCAAGCAACTTTTGTTTACCCCATTGGTAGATTTTTTTGCTCAAATCTAGAAAATTTGACCACATTAAAGAATATTTGGCCTATTTCAAGTAGGGTTGTAAGAATATATATTCTTTTTAGACAAAAATAAGACAAAATGTCTAAAAACAAGGCTGTTTTACTTTCTTAGAAATCAGTTTTTGCAGTTTAGGGAGCTGAAATATAAAATACAGGCCTAAAATATATACCACTATTAAAACAGACCACACATATAAGGTTTGCAAAATAATTTTGTGCAACTAGAAGCTTCTGCACCATTTATTCTGGTGCTTCCTGTTAGTGTCTGCCTGAGGTTGATCAACTCTAACCAAAGATTTTCTATTAGAAGCCATTTTTATCTGTTCTTTTCTAGATGTCTGGATTCCTTACCTTTAAATATATATTTTAAATTATTTATAAATAAATACTAACAGCCTAATAATGCAGCATTATTAAAATAACCTTGTATGTAAGCTCCTAGAACCATAACTCATCTATTTATGCGTTTCTTTCAATGAATCACCATTAAGCTGATTTTTCCAGTAATACCTTTTAACAAGGCAGTGAGAATGGCCATCTCAATATCTTGCTGCCCCTCAGAGCCCATTCGAAACACTGTAATCTGCAGGAGAGAAAATCAGATATACAGAAAGAAACGAGTGTTTGCATGTTTGAGTGAAGCCGCCATCAGGGCTCAGAGGTTACACAGAAATGATCAAATGAATGGATGAATCATGTGGCCGTCCTCCAGCCAGACTGAGCACAAACCACCACTTTATTAGAGATAACACTCACTTTGTTATAAACTCAGCTCTGTCAAATTAAATTTCGACGATGCTTCTGTCACATGTGCAGCCGTGGTGGATTGAATTAGAGCATGAATGCCTGAGATTTTCCAACTGGCCTCGAGGTTCGTTAATAACCAGCATCCCATCAGTTTGGACACTAAAATCGGTTATTTTTTATATAAAGTAGGAACTTTTAAGAGAATGCTCTTGTGATTTTGTTACATCTTTCGATTAAGAGCTCAAACATCTCAGCAGTTATGCAACGTTCAGGAATCAGTGCGTTAAAAAGCCTTAAGTGAAATGATCTTTGGACAAAAATCTGTTGCTTATCTGTGTCTGCTGGAGCTTTAAAACCTCAGGGATGTGGGGCACAGAGTTTGTGAAGTGATAGCACTCTGCAGAGTGAAAACCAGGAGAGAGTGACCCTGTTTGAGGATTAGGGAGGCAGATCCATCTGTGTGCTTTCTGTGAACACATGAGGCGACAGTGTTGATCTTAATCATTTATGGGTTATGGAGATTACATGAAGTGGGTATTAACAAGTACTTATCACTTTTGAGGAATCCGCTCAAGAAGAGAAAATACTCTAGATTTGTCGAATTCTGCAAACGATTTGGAGGAAAAACTCCCAGCTTTGGGATTATTTTGCTCTCTGACTCTTAGGATCAGTGTGGAGTTTTATTATTTACATAAAAGTGAGAGGTTTGCCACATTTTGGTGCAGATAGGGAGATGGATGGTGTTTATTCAGGGTGTAAATGGAGACACGCACAGATGAATGACAGGAGACGAGATGTTTCACAGCTCAAAATGTTTATTGGTCGACACAAACATATGGAAGATGGTTTTGCATGAACGTCATACTCACCAGTTCCCTTTTTTTCATGCACTCCATTACCATGAGCAGGATCTGCTGAGACTGGCTTTTACTATAATTAAAGGTCTTCTGAATGGTGACTAAAAGTTGGTCTCTGACGTCGTCGTTCACCAAGCTAAAGGATTCAGAAATGATTTTTGTCAGATTTTAGTAAATAATATGAGTAAAGTAGATGAGTTAGCTAAAATCTCACCCTCCATCCTCTGAGAACTTGTGTGCGAAGGATATGATGTCAGAGGCGCGGCCGCTGCCGTCGCACACCACCACCGGGATGGGAGGCTCGTCCCTCAGGCTCTCCAGGGTGATGGAGATAACGTTAGGACCTCCCTCCACGATCAGACACACCAGAGGAACCCCCTGACCCAAACCTAAAGGAGGCAGGGAGACAAACTTCTTGTTTTAGCCACAAACTTTCACTTCATGTTAGCAGAAGTTTGAGAATGAAACTATGAGGCAGCAGGAAGGAGGGAGACGGGAAGTCAGTGGTGACAGCTGAGCATCCCTTTGCTGTCCCTGCCTTATCCAAGCTCCAGGCATAGGATGACAAAGGGAAGCCCACGGGTCACAGAGGAGCTCTCCATCCAGTGGATCAATACGATTGTGGCTCTCATCCTGCAGGATCCGTAGACCCCGGTGACTTACGAGTGTTGATTTTCTGCAAAGAGATGTGCTTCTCCAGCAGGCGACGGAGTTTGACCTCGGAGCCGTACTTCCCACAGGTTCCGTTGTCCGTCAGGATGAAATGAGAGTGGCTGCTGTTGAGCACCGCCAGCTTGCTCAGTGGGTTTGCCATCGCTTGATAAGGTCTAGTCACCTAGAAAACAAAAAGAAATACATTTAAATAAAAAAAAAAAAAGAAAATGACAGGATAAAAATAAAATGCAGGTCTTACATCTTTTCCAATAAGGTCCTCTTTGTTCTCCAAGATCCCCCACGGAGCGATCCCGATGGCACAGACCTTCCCTCGTGATTTGGAGGAGTGGTCCTTTAAGGCGTCTCCAACGTGACGGATCACCCCTACGTTGTGATCAACAAACACATCGGCTCTTTAGACACCTCACGAGGCTTCGTCATGAGACACACTTTGGCAATTGAACATAAAATCCCCCCCCCCCCCAC
>SSNR01000001.1:3307395-3318572 GCA_006937965.1 Callopanchax toddi
ATCATTGGCCCTCACCTGACCTCAGCCTGATGCTTTCACCACAGTCATATGAGCTGCAGACTGAAAATCATTGTTTGTTAATCTGATGTCCACATCATGTTTTTGTTATTTTTTCTAATTGATATTTTTATTATAGCAGAATTAAACTAAAATGTCTTTGACCCATCAGAGGCTTTCAGATCATTTGTTTTTGCTCTTTTTTTTTTGCAGTAAGCTTTCTCCTGGTAAAAGCTGGAGATGAACTAATGTTATTAATGGTGACAGGTTAATAACTGAATGTGCTCTCTGGTGCAGAGCCTTAAAGCTCCCCACCTCCAGCTCCACTTCTACCCTCGTTGGGTTTTGTCTCAAATGACTAAAGATAAGAAACAACTCCCTCTCTGTTCCACGAACCTCTGTACATCATGTTTGTGTTTGAACATAAATTAGGTCCAAGATTAAAGATTGTTATGGGAAAAAAAGCAAATGAGCAAAGATCAGCAGATTTGATTAAACTCAAATAGACTTTTACCGTTTGTTTTGTAGTGATTGTTCACTGATTTGGAAAGAAAAATGTATAAAATGACATCATTTTTTCTTTTAATAACACGTTAACTGAAAGCAGAGTTTAGAATCAGCCTCCAGTCTGTCGTTACGAAGGATTAATGTTCAGCTTTAAGCACTTAACTGTGACTTTAAAGGGTTTGGGAGGCGATCAGAACACCTGTGAGGGTCCTGTGTATACGCTGAACAAAAAAAAAAACTCTAATATACGTGGGCCTGCTTGGATTGACCGTGTGACGTGATGCATTAATAATCCGAATGCTTTCCAGGTACAAAAAGAAACTTGACATTTGAGTTACCGTCTGAGCAACACCAAACACTTTCAGGATGAGCATCTGCAGGCTGCTCCTTACCTTCTGCGAGCCAGATGTGCTGCGTTTAAGGGAGGATCGTTTAAACGTGCCGGCCTGGGCTTTAGCGTCCATGTTGAAGACTTAAATCAGGAAAGGGATCCTTAGAGGACAGCAGAAATAAACAAAAAGCTGCAGAGCAAATTCACGACCTGGATTCAACACTTCTAAAAGTTCATCGTCACTCTAAGTTTAAACGCTTCCCTCCCCGCTCTGCAGCTTACACCCAACTGACAAGGAAAAGGTCCCGTTCAGGGAGATAAATCACTCGATGACACACTTGACACCTAGACCCTTTCCCTCCACCGGGTGTCCTGTAATCAGGCTTAATGCAGCCAGCTCTTGAAGCCTCAGTCTAATGGATAGAGATTTAATAAATGGTTATTGGAGGTAAATCTGCTTTGGCACATCAACAGGCCATGCAAGAGAAAGTTAGCTGGTAGAGAGCCGAAGGTCATCCCACTAGAACAGGCTTGGTGTTTTTGCACTAGTGTCCAGATTTGTCTTTTTTTTTTTTTTGCTCAGTAAATGAGATTTATTGAAAATGGTTGGATCTAATCTCTTATTTCTCAGACACTTTAAGTTGTTTGTTTGATTCAGTTGTTAAGAGTTTGATTTGTAGTACGGATGTTTGGCTCAGGCTGGCCTTTAGAGGCCTGCATGGTGGTGCAAAGCAAAGGCCGACGGTTTGGTTCCCGGCTGTGACCTTCCTGTGTGGAGTTTGCATGTTTTCTCCGTGCATTCCTCCCACAGACCAAAAACATGCATAATTATCATCTGCCAAATGAACATAAATGAAGAATTGCTTACGTTATAGCATGGATCAGCGTGAGTTAAATGAAGACGTTTAAACCCCTAAACTGAATTTCTCATCAGTTTTAGTGGTTAAATTAGAAATCCAGCACCTCCCTCTGCTGGAGACAAAATGAAATGGTCTTAGTTAAAACATAATTGATCAATCTGACTTTACCTGAAGGATTTGGCATCCTTCTTGACTGAATTTAAGCCTCATAAAAATTTATTTTGCACCAAAAGCTCACATTATCACACTGCAGCAGGTGAAACCTTATAGATAAACAATGATAGAACGGATCACCTGATAATATTCATCATAACTGTACCTGTTGTTGTCAGCAAATTCCCTCAGATAGAAAACACAAAAATAAATCATTCCTCTTCTTTTCTTGTCACTTCCAGCCAGTTGACTAGTCGCTCTGAATGGATAATGCGTAATTTCTCCTAGTAAGCAGCAGGTGCAAATGAGCTTTATTATCTGTTGGTGGCTTTGCATTGGTCAGTGAGGAGATTATTGGTCCCTATGGGAGAAGGTGGAGGGCTGAGCCGAGCACGAGAGCAAAATGTTGGTCTAAAAAGTGCAGCAAAAGTTGGAAATCAGATTTATAGTTAAGATTAGCTTTGTTTTTAAAGATTAATTTTTATGTTTAATTCTATTTCTTTAAATCAGAGGTTCCAAATAAACAGTTTTCCTTGAAAACTTGATTGTACAACATTTAAATGTCCATCCATTTTCCACAAACGCCTAATCCTCCAGAGGGTCGTGCAGGGAGCTGGTGCCTATCGCATTTAAATGTGGTTTTTTTAAAATGTTTTTTCCTCTATTCAGCCAAAAAATAATTCTAAAACTAAAAAAAAGATTTGAGGGCTGATAAAGATTTCCTATTTCTGTACAAGTTTGACCTGCTGGTACTGATTTTGGTCATATTATTCTCAAAGAACTAGCAGAATGTTTTCCCCTCAATTTATGGTCAAATTAAAAAGTGTGACTTCACACAATGCAATGTGTTTTTGCACTGACCACAAACCACAGACCCCAGATCAGGCATGTCCAAAGTGCGGCCCGGGGGCCACTTGTGGCCCTCAGAGGGAGTTTGTGTGGCCCTCAACAGAATTTTAAGAATGATATAATTTAGTCCTCCTGCAGGATGTTGATGCAGAGCGATGCTTTCTGATATTTTTTGTTTAGATTTTCACAAAGAGACCCAACAAACAAAAATACTGGTAAGTTTGAATATTTTTAAAATACAAAATTTACTATCTAATCAAACTTTTTGATTTTTATTCATCAGGTTTTTCAAGATAATTAAAATTTCTGGAAAAGACTGGAGTTTTTAACTAAAAACGGTCGACCAATCAGATCCAGTGACTTTAATGCTCTTTATTATTGAGTCAAACATACGCGATCCCTGCACGTCTTGTATTTACAAAGATTCTGTTCATTAAAATTGTGCATTTATAAAGAATTTGGGAGCAGAACAAATAAATAAAATCATATTTTGCCATTTATTTTTATTTAAAAAATATTCAAACTTTTGTGGCCCTCGCGGACTTTACACTTGGTGATTTCGGCCCTCATGCAGAAAAGTTTGGACACCCCTGCCGTAGATGAAGCTGATTGTGCTGCTTATTGGCCGATTCTGATCACCTGCTGGTGTTTCTGTTGCATTCTGCTTCTTGGTTTAAAGTTAAATTTTTCATTAAGTTGTTTTTTACTGCAGAAAAGATCCTCTGCAGGGTTAGTATAACGTAAAAACAATGTAATAATATTAAATTAGCATAAATGCAACACAGAAAAAAGGCATTTCTTAAAGATTTAATTCTACCAAAGTCTATCCAGGTCTTATATGATTTTAAAAACTAATTTATAATCAACTCTTATTAGATTTATGTGACGTAAATTCAGTCTAATAGCAGCTTTTTATCGTGAACATGTCTGCACTTCCTATTTCCAGCCACTAGAGGGCGCCCCTGTATGCCCCTTCTGAAAGAACTGAGCTCAGAGCAGAGGCAGGGTAATTGTGACAAATGTTTGGACTTGTTCTAATCAGTTTTCTCAGAAGTTGTGTATCAAAGGTTAGAACCATAAGATGTAAGCAGGAAAGGGCTCTGGTTTCCTTTATGTGACGTTCAACACGAGTCTCCTGCCTCTTCGCCTTTCATCAAGCTCAATTTACCGTCACGTGTTTTTATTTCATGATGTGTAAGCGCTTGTGTGACTAACCTTATCACCTAAACCACATGGCATGAGGCCGGCAGCTGGAGAGGAGGTTCAGGCGAAACCACTTCCACATGTGATTCAAAGAAAAGAGATCTCACTCAGGGAGGAGGACGGGATTCCTTCAACTGGAAGGCCGTCTTTGTTCCTGAGAAGTGCTTACTGGCAAAGAAACCCAAACATTTAAATATACGGAACAAGAGTGCCACAGAAACCCATAAGTGGGGGAAACGCCAAACAAAGACATTTGCGTCTTGTTTTGTTTGTGTGCGTGCAGCGTTGGTTTTTTATATCCTGACCAGCAGAAACAAAACAGCAGAAGTTGTCTTTCTGACCTGGTGATCAGCCAATGTTTGTCCTGGTTGCTACGGAAACAGACAACACACTCACCTGAGACCTCGGTGGTTCAGGTGTTCAGTCCCTGTTCAGCACTGCAGAGAACAAACAGCTGATAATAACGTGCACAAAGCTCACAGGGAAACATGTATCACCTCTATACGCGCTCGTGTTTTTGGCTCCAGCAAACCAAAGATTTGACTTGAACTTGAAGGAAGGAAATGATGTTTAGTGGTTTGCTACATGTCTGGACTTGTTCCCTCCACGTGCTCTTTGTGTTTCACCCTGAGCTTCTCTCTTAAATAAAACTTTTATGACATAAACTAACTAACTAGCAAACACTGAACCAAATAAAAGGATAAATTTAAGTCTAAGTTGACATTTTTTCCCCTAATTTTCTCTTTCAGTTTACATCACTGTTCCCATGATGTTGTGATGTTTGATATTATAAGTTTCTTTGCTGCTTGTTTACATCATGATACACATTTAGCACATGTTTGGCTCACACAGACAGAAAATTTGCCAACTATTTATCAAGGAAAGTTGGTTTTGGGAGGGTTTTTGGTTGCTAAAAGTTACTAAAATAACATTTGAATTTTAATGTGTAATGTCACCAGTGTTTCATTTAATAAAACTGGATAATTTTGTGCAATTTTAACAATAAATATGACCTACAGATGAATCTGCTTTGTGAAAGTTTACTGATAATTTTTAGATTTATTTGTAAGGAAGGATTATGCCTGTTTGTTATCGCCCCCTGGTGGTGATCAAAGGATATAGCAATGTTATGTTCATCAGGAACATTAAAACTGAATAAAACAATAAAATAAAATAAACAACATTCTTTTGTATCCAATAACAAATCACGTTAGCAGTAGTAGCATTCTTACATGGGGTACAAATAAATAAAGTTTATATTTACTTATTTTTTAACACGTTGAAAGATAATAGAATATGAAATGCTTTTATTATTAAAAAACTTTTTAAAGATGTTTGAAATAAATAGATAAATATAACAAAGTCAAAGACAAAAATGTAACAAACACATCTGAATTGTCTCTTCATTTTCCACTAAAGGTGGTTAACATTGTATCACAGCAGCAGCTACTAGAAAACAGTCCTGAAGGGAAGCAAAGGCTCATGGGAATGTTTGTTATTCTTATACTAATTTTAGACAGACAGTTAATATGTTTTTCTGTGTTTTTAACATTACTGTTGAAAATGTTTCTCTGAATTTAACAAATAATGTCACCATGACCCAATAAGTTCCTCTGGTAATGAGACATCCTGCTGGGGAAAACAACCTGCAGAATATTAAGTTAACCAAACATTTAGAGGTTATTAAATAAACCATAAATATTTTAACTTCGTGTTCTGTTGTCAGACCCCGAAAGCAGATCTCTTAGGGTCTAGACCAGACTAATGCATCTACTCTGGACCAGAGGGCATTATATCCTTATTTTAACCCTTTAACTACACTGAAAAAAGAGAATAGTTGAACCAACTTAATTGAATTGCTTCAGTTGGTAACAAGTAATTCAATTAAAGCGGCTCTCTGGAGCATTTTTCTCTGTATCAAAGTTTTCTAAATGTTTTAAATGATATTTCAGGTCTAAACTATGATGTATGGGTTGAGTTCCACAACATCTGTCATTCTGATGAAGACCCTCCTTCCTCCTAGAGCCCCCTTTCCATTATTTCTTGCCGCCGACATTTTTCAGCCAATGAAATTCAAATGTCTGCATTCTCTCAACATGCACGCGCATCGACCAAACCTGTACCAGTAGGGGGCGCTGTCGTACAGGACGCTCCGTGTGTTTCTCTGCCGTCTCAGCCGTTCACTGAGGACTCACAGCTCATTTCTAGTAAAAACCTACCCATTCCCCAGATAAAAATGGATTTATTTTTATTTTTAAACCTTTCACCTCACAGAATGGCAAGGCTTGACAGGATTATGCGTTTATTTTGGTCAGAAAGTTCATCCAGGGCCGAGTCAAGTTCAGCTTCAGAGTCCAGCAGCAGCTCTCTGCTAACAGAGCTAATATCAGAAGCAGCAGGGACAGAGAGGGCTCTTCAGACCCTCGTAGTATTGTTGGAATAAGATTGTGAACTGTGAGTGATTAAACCCTACACATTGAGCTGTACAGTTCATGTCCGAAGTATATGCGCCGCGTGCACGCGCGCACACGCGACCGGACGCGCGTGTCGAGATGTTTTGAGGAGGAGCCTTTGGACGCTAGATTCAAAAACTGCTCTCCTGATGAAATCCTCCGGAGTGCCGCTTTAAGTTTATCCAACTTAAATTATTAAGTTTGTTTAACTTGACGAATTTAAGTCAAACTCACTCAAATCATTTAGTTTCTTACAAATTCAAATCCTTCTGACCTACACTGAAAAAACAGAAAAGATGAACCAACTTAACTGAATTGCTTCAATTGGTAACAAGCAATTGAATTAAGCTTATCCAACTTAAATGAATAAATTTGTACTTAGTAATTTAAGTTGAATTAACTTAATTCAATTGCTTGTTACCAAATGAAGCAATTCAATTAAGTTGATTCAACCTTTTCTTTTTACAGTGTAAATTTATGGAAATTCAACTCAAATCTTTAGGTTTTTCCAAATCAAAAACTCAATGATCAAAAAGCACATTATCTTTGAACTTATGACTTTGGACTTAAAAGAGACTGGGGCGCCAGAGAGAACTCACACAAGCATGAAGAACATGCAAGCTGGTCACAGAGCCGGGAAGCGAACCCACGACCTCCTTACTGTAACAGTGCTAACAACATGCAAGCAGCTCACTATTTCATATGATTTAAAAAATATTATGCAATGAATACTTTTTTATACTTCAAAATGTTTTCCTACTCCTTGAATGGAGTTGAGTATTTATGAATACTTAGTTTTTGTCGCTAACCTGCTAGCAGGGCTTAGCTATTCATAAATATTCAACTCCATTCAGAGAGTAGGAAAATGTTTTAAAGTGTAAAAAAGTGTTTATTGCATTATTACTTGCATCTCTGCAAAATTGTTAAATTTGTGATGTTCTCACAATAAATGTTAAAATGTTCCATCTCTGCAATGGATTTTTTTCTTTTTAGCCAACTTGAAATTCTGATTACAATGAAAGTAAAAACTAAAATAACACGCTAAAACACACATTTAAGATGATTTACATTTAAATAGTCTTTAAGTTCAAAGTCACTGATAATGTGCTTTTTGATAATTCAGTTTTTTCATTTGGAAAAACTTAAAAATTTGAGTTGAATTTACATAAATTTCAGTCAGAAGGATTTGAATTTTTGATTTGTAAGGAACTAATTGATTTGAGTAAGTTTTGACTTAAATTTGTCAGGTTGAACCAACTTCATAATTTAAGTTGGATAAACCTAATTGTTACCAACTTGTTACCAACTAAATTCAATTAAGTTGGTTCAACTTATCTTTTTCTTTAGTGTGAACATCACTGATTTTAGGTTGATTGAACCCAAAAATTTAAGTTGTCTGACTAAACCAAAATAATAGGTCAGATTTAGGTAAATAAGTCCATCACCTCAACTACAGCTCAAATATTGTTTTTAGAGTTGTTAATATTAAGTACACTGAAAAAAGAGAATAGTTGAACCAACTTAACTGAATTGCTTCAGTTGGTAACAAGCAATTGAATTAAGTTTTCCTAACTTAAATTAATAAATTTGTACCTAGTAATTTAAGTTGGATAAACTTAATTAATTTGCTTGTTACCAACTGAAGCAATTCAATTAAGTTGATTCAACCTTTTCTTTTTACAGTGTATGTTTACAATATTACCTTACATTTAAATGTAACCCTTTATTGCCCCAAAATAATACAAAAAATTGGCTACAAAAACTAAAACAAAAAAGTTCTTTCGCACTTGCAGAATTCATTTGGTTAGCAAACGCTGCGCTGACTGGTTAACCAGTCATAAAGATATAAAGACAGACTCAAAGTGCATGATTTTCTGGTACAATGAAGTCTAATCTCATCATCTAATCTCGTGGCAGCGGTCGCTCTGTACTCTGCTGTCAGCACAAAGTGGATTTTAGGGAAGTAGACAGGAGGAGGTGTCACAGACTTCAGGTCTGTTATAGCTGATAGCTTCACACCAGTGCAGCCTTGTGCACTCATCTGACTGCTCATTCTATTCCTGGAAACCCCTATTTTTTCTCAAGAGAAATACTTTCCACGAATCCCATACTTGATCATATAGCCTACATATTTAACTGTATTTCACTACAGGAACATGCTGGCATGAGGAATTTCCAGGATGGACCTGAGGCCCACACAGAGGCTAACAGGGAATCCAGATGCTGCAGCGGGACTGTAAAACAGCAACTCCCTTATAACTTGTAGGAAGTTTCTCCAACCGCTGACTTCATTTCACAATCGTTCTCAGACAGAACTGAACAGTGGCTCTTCCCTTTGATCATAAGGGTTTCATAAACCCACATGTGTGTGTGTGCAGTGTCCGTACTTTCCCAGGGTGCAGGGAAGCAGAAGAGGGGTTGTTGAGTCCTTTGCTCAGCTGCGTAAACTTCCAGAATCAGCTTACGGGCCAACATTCAACCAGGACTGGGATTCACACAAAAACTCACACTTTCTCTGACCTTCTAAGGCAAAAACATGGATTTGAAGTAAAAAAAAAAAAAAAGGGGGGGGAAGAAGGAGTTGCCCTGTAATAACACTCTGGAGATGGGAACAGACAGCTAGTGCAACAAAACTGCTGATCAAAACTTTTGCACGAGGAACTGAAGCCACACAGTTCAGTAGATGAATGTCAGAGCTGAATCCAAACAAGCAGAAATCAATAATTATAAGCAATAATGTGCTTGTTTGATTTTTCTCGTCAAAGTAGGAGCTGGGATTCGTCAGGCTGCTGCTCTGAAGCTGAGGGAGCCTTTTGGATTTAATCCACGCTAATGTGTCAGATTATTTAGAAACTCTGAAACAACACGAGCTCTGACCGCGTTGTTCCAGTCCCGACTGACATCCGAGCGCCGAGAAGTGCTGACATTTTTACATCTACAGAGCAACGCCCTGGGGTCCACGTGGTGACAAAGTGAGAAATGACTCAACAACAAACAGTTCAAGATGATTCAGATGATTTCCCCAACTGATTACCTGATAAATCTACCTGAATATAGTATAGTAGGTACAGATTATGTAATTAAACACTATAATTTAATTAGAGAATCCTTTTAAGATGTTAAAAGTGTTCAACATCATCACTTTGTAAGTGTTTAAGAAAAAAAGGTGCTTCCCATTCTTGATTTGCTTTCTGCTCAACAGTTATAATTCCTTTATTACACTGTATTAATATTATGATTATTAGCTGTTGCTTTCAACATGTAACATGTTTTAAATGTGCCTGAGCTGCAGGACAAACAGTAAAGCGTCATCATCTCCTCGTTGGCCGTCCAGGTTCTGTTACAGAGCATAAAAGCTCGAGTCAAAGCACCTGCCTAATCCTGCTGATCATAGCAGCGTCGTCATTATCTGCAGGCTCGTGCCAGTGACTGTAATTAGAACTGCCCTGGGTGATCTGAAACACAGATGGTGGTTGGTGAGGCTGAGCAAACTGCAATAAGTTAATTGGTCGAGGGAGTGGCAGCAGATAAATCAGTAAAAAATAAAAACAACAACAACCTGAAGGAAGTGAAGCTAAATGTGCTGTCATTTTATTATAGAGACAAATAGGATTAAAACAATGTGCATTCATGGATCTGATATAAAACTTGTCATGTCCTCGTGATGTCAACATTTTTTGGTGCATTCACAGTCACCGAGTCGGAATAGGATGCAAATGTTTCTGTTGGGAGCAAATGGCAAATTCTAACGTCACAGTTTTAACAAAATGATATAAAAGTAACAACTGTTACATCATATTCACAGGTCTGACTCCTCTCAGCTCACATGATCAACAAGAGGCAACAAAAACTGCAGAATTGCTTTATGAGCTTAAAAAGAAGAGGTGGATTAACTGTTCAACTCATGATCGCTGAAAGAATGTGTAAAATTGTAGGTCATCTGCAGGATTTAAAGAGAAAACACAACATCCTGACTTTTTTTTTTTTATTAAAGTTTCCAACTCCAATTTGATGCATCAGGTGACTTTTTATTGTTCTCCTTGTTTTGATGTGGAAATCTCAACAGTTTAAGTGTTGCTTTTGAGTCACGCAGAGAAGAAGATAGTTAACGCACTATAAATGGGTGAGGTCATTGAAATCTGAGGTGGTGTTTTGGTGCGTCCTGATAATTAAACACAAACAAACCCTCCTGCTGAAGCTATTGACCTACTTTCAGCTTGCCTCGTCAGCCCTCAGAGTCACAGCCTGGCCACGGATTCTCCAGAAGGGAGTCTCCCAGTGAACATAGCAACAGAGACTCTCCTCCACCTCCCCCCCCCTCCCTCCCTCCTTCTGGCTGGAGCGATGCGGGCCAGGCGCTCGGCTCTGGGACTGGGACCGGGACCGGGACCGGGACTGGGACCGGGACCGGGACCGGGGGATGGGGGGGTCAACATGGTTTAATGTGCATTGAAGTTTTCTCAGGTCCGAGCCCAAAGGTTGTGTCTGTCAGTTTGCGCTGCCAACTTCGTGCGTAAAGTCGCTCCAATAAAACTTTTGCGCGCTCGGAGGAGCCGCGCTGCAGCCAGCTGGTGGAGAATGATGACTACCTGTTTGTTTTGGAGGAGAATGTGTTGTTGAGACTTCTTTGCGTGCCAAGCAGAGCGGCGGAATGGTGACGCAAGGGGAACTATAAATATCTAAGGAACGGGATGTTCTCGTTTCAGCTTTGGGGCCATTCGAGGATAAACTCAGAGAGTCCCCTCTAATCTGTGTCACTCTGGTGGAGGTTTTTTTTCTCTCATGTTTGTTTTCTTTAGGGATCGTCCCCCCCCCCCCCCCCCC
>SSNR01000001.1:3318606-3332896 GCA_006937965.1 Callopanchax toddi
GGGGGGGGGGGGGGGGGGGGTTCTGGGGTTGTGCACTCCAACACGCTGCGTGGAGCCGCGCCCACACGTGAACCCAGTGACACCAGAGCTCATTCTGGTCAGAGGGGCGAAAACAGCAGTGTGATGTAAGAGCACCACTGTGGAAATCGTTTGTTTTGAAATCCAGCCTCGCTGCTTTTCCGTTTGAACTTTAACCGCACACGATCAGAAGCGACTGCTGCGTCGTTCTTTGTTTAAAACAAGTTATATATAAAATATCAGCTTTGTGTGGCAGGGAAAAAAAAGGCCTGTAATAAGTTTGTAGAGACAGAAAGTGTAGAAAATGAACTTTACTAAAAAAGTTCTCCGAAAGCAAAATGGGTTAAAAATGTTTGATAAAAGTCTGGTGTCCCGAAAAGCAAAAACACTTTCCTGAAACCCGTCAGTCAGTGGGTTCTGTGCCAGGTGAAATGCAGCAGGGCAGTTTTTGCATAAACAAAACAACAAACTGCAAAAATGACAAGGAAGCAGGAAGAAATCACAACAAAACAGCAAACAACCTTTTGACCTCACCAATTATATTTCCTCATATTTCCCCCCTTATTTCAGATTCAGTGTTTTTAAAGGATCTTTTATGTGTGTTGTCTAAGATTTAAGAGTTACCAGTCTCTACATGAAGACTCAGCTGATCTCATAGGTTTTCTGTGGGATTCAGAGTGCAGGTCACCATCTGAGGTACCCCAGTCTTCAGCAGCCGTCCCCTAATGATGTGACCTCAATGATCTGGAGCATCATCCATGAAGATGATATTAGACCTGTGTTGTTCATGCACAGGAACAGTGACTGGATTACAGATGTTATCCAGGTATCAGCTTGTCAAAGTGTAGTGCAGTTCTGTATTGACTAGCCCTGCCCACTGCAACACCTCCACCATCAGAGGCTCATCTGGTGACAACAGTAGCTGCATAGTGTCTTCTTGAAATCTCCAATTTCCATCATTTCTGCCCGGCGTGATCCGACTTTCATCAGTAAACAGCACTGAGGCCCACTGGTCCCTCATCTAACATAAATGCTCCCCAGCCCAGCAGACGATGATGCCTGTTCCTGGTGGTGTGGTCCAGGGTTTCTACAGGTTCAAGGAAGTCAAATTTAAGACTTTTTAAGACCTGTTTTAAGGCCAATTTGACCAAATTTAAGACCTTACATTCACGGAAAGGGAAAGGGGATGTGACCACCTTACAAATAGTTCTGACTAAACCTTGATTGGAACTGAAAGTGCAGATATATAACAAACATCAAGATAATTGATCTGCATTATATCTTACGGAAGTGTGTTGCATTCACCTGAAAATAATAAAAGAGCTCCTTTTTTCTGAATGAACGAGATAGCTTTTACAAAATAAAAATAAGCTCTGTTTTACTGAATTAACAAGATAATAACAGCTTTAAGTGACCTAGACCCTTCTAGACCCTTGTGGTCTGGTGTGCTACAGAGCTTCAGATCTTTGTAACCCAGAAATCATAGGGCCCTAGAAATTTAAGACCTTTGGACACTGAATTTAAGGATTATTTATCATTTTTAATTAGATTTAAGGCCTTAATTTTAGAAAAGCAAATTTATGACCTTTTAAGGCTTTTTAAGGACCTGCAGATACCCTGTGGTCAGGTACCTTGCAGGTCATCTAGCACGCAGACCACTGAACAGTTTCCAATGGTCTGATGTGACATTTGGGTTCCTTTCACCTCCTTAAATGTGCCTGGAGTTGAGCGGCATATCTGGTTCTACAGGTCACTCTTCACAATGAAGCCGTCATCAGTGTGGGATGTGGTCAAAGGTCGTCCACTTCTAATGCAACCTGCTGTGGACACTCTGTGACCTCTAGGCTCAGTGGACACTTCCAATTTTGCTGCATTGTTAATGTTGAGCAAGTTGTGCAAAAATGATTGAAACAGTTGGAAATGTGCATTTAAAGGTTTAGAGAACCATTAAGTTCACCTCTAAAGGTTAGAGTGGAGTCACCAGAAAGCCAAATATCCCAAACTTTTTGTGAGTAGTGGTGAAAAATGTGCTAAATTATTAATACTGACTGTATTAGTTGTACATGTGCTGCCT
The DNA here is from genome assembly GCA_006937965.1 of Callopanchax toddi. Lineage (NCBI taxonomy): Eukaryota > Metazoa > Chordata > Actinopteri > Cyprinodontiformes > Nothobranchiidae > Callopanchax > Callopanchax toddi. The sequence goes on from SSNR01000001.1 coordinate 3,320,699, forward strand.
TATTTTGACTCAGTATCTTCATGTGATTCTTGCACTCTTCATAAACTCAGTCATGGATCACGTTAATTCCTCATAGATTACAGACTAGAGAGGAAAAGAGTCTCTGTAGCATCCGTAAGTTAATGCAGCGCTTGCAGACTCACCATAGAGCTGAACGGTGTAAATACAGAGCCCCCCCCCCCAACAAACCGCACTGATCAATGCAGTTTGAATAGGGTCACCACCAACCAGCAAATGGGTGCAAAAGCAAAGCTGTGTCTGTTTCTCTTTGCTCTTTTGAGCTGCATTGTGTGTAAGAGACAAAGCCCTCACGCTGTGATGAGGATCAGCACTGATGGCCGCATCAAGTCATCGTGCCTCAGCGTCGGCCTGGAGGTCAGCTGGGTGACGAAGTCAGCTCACTTTCACTCACGACAGTCGTCACTTCTGCGTCACGTGCGATGAAGTGGACGTCTTCTTTCAGATTATACAGCAAAAAAAAAAAAAAAAAACGTCAAGAAAGTCTGTGGATTCACGAGGGACAGCGCTCTTGTTCTTTGTGGTGGCAGCACCATGGCGGGGGAGGTAACGCAGCGGTGAAAAAAGGGCTGCTTCTGTTGTGTGGCAGCCTGAAGGCAAGAGGGAGGATGACAACTGAATTCATCTGTATCCTAAACAACAACTCCCACAGCAAACCCCTTCTCCCCATTTCTGCTGTGGACACACAACCCATTAGCAAATGAAACTGCTGCAACGCTCTGATTTAACAGCTAATTCGACCTAATATTTCTCACATTACATCAATGATTTATGTTAAGTTATTAAACAGAATGTGATTTAGGAATGTTTGGAGCACTTTCCAGCTAATATGTTTCCAGCACTGACTTCAATTACACAATTAATATATTGTGTTGGCAGCTGCAGGACTCTTGGCAGAGATCAGGGAAGCAGCCTAAGCGTCATTTTTCACTTCCTCTATTAGTAACACAGCAATTCTCACTAAACACCCTGTAAAGCTCAAACGCAAGGATTTTCATCAATCATCCTTTAGTTTAGGACAGTAAAATGAAATGTAATGAGTAAAAGTGACTATAAACAACGTTTTAGCTGCAACAAACTGGAACATACGGCAACGTAATCACAAAAAAAGATGAGATATTATACTTTTATTCAGCGTTTTTCATTTTAGAAGGTAACTTTCATGACTTTATAAATATATATATATAGCAGTGTCAGTGCTTAAATGAACAGAATGCAGAGAAACGTGTTGTAAAGGATCTCAGTTAAGCTGGGTGTGACATCATTCCTGGATCCCAGCTTTGACTTACAAATTAGAAAAGCATCATTTCACTTAAAATACCTCAGTAAAAAGTTTAAAAGGAACTTAATGAGTCAGTCCGATCTTAACAACTCATCTCACTCGATTCCAACAAGCTGCACTTATTAAATACTGCAATGAAAACACACCAAGTTAATACAGGGTCTCTAGAAAATCTGTAAACTATACTTATTATATTTAGTGCTGTCGTGAGATTTTTAAAAATTGAGAGATTAATTATTATGATCTGTAATTAATTAATCACACTTAACACAGTAATTTGACACATACGACTAACATGTAGAGTTTAATAAAGGGTTTTACTGACACTGCTGTCAAACAAGATCCAGTTCACAGCTGAACCCGGGATTTTCAGGCACTGGATTTAATTTTTTACATTTTTTCTCATAACAGACTTGTCATGTTCTACCCCCTTGTGTCCATGTGTTCCTCCTCCTGTGTCCTGCACTAATCCCCTCCAGGTGTGTCTCGTCTCCTTGATTAGCTCCCTCTCTATGGCCGCGTCTAAATACTCACACTTCCACCCTTGCACCTCTCAGTTGCGCGTTCCTGCGGAGGTGCGCGAATGCTTAGGGTGTCCCGATTCTCCCGCCCCCTTTTCCACCCTCACTACGCACTTTGCCGAAGTGTGCATGGGTGCACACTTCAGCGACGGGTATTACCCATAATTCCAAGTGCACTTTATTGAAGACCGTAGGGTGGAAGTGCGAGTATTGGCTTATATATGCTGTTTAGTTCAGTCACTTCCTGTCGGTTCCTTGTGTTGCATCCCCGGCCTCGTGTGTCCTGTGTCTCCTGAGTTTGTCCAGCACTACCCCAAACATGACAAGACTACAGTTAAAGAAATCATTTGAACGTTAGGTTTTTGTGAAACTGTAATGAAACATCTTGTTGTTGTAGATCCTTAAAAAACCCACTCTGGACTCCTCTCAGCCAAATAACTACAGGCCCATTTCCAAACTGAGCTATATCTCTAAACTCTTAGAAAGAGTTGTGGCTGATCTGCTGGTCTCTTTTCTGGAACAACACAACATTTTTGATAAATTCCAATCTGGTTTCCGTAAAAAACATTCAACAGAAACAGCTTTACTCAAAGTATCCAGTGACATCATGATGGCAGCAGACTCCGGGGAGTTTACAGTCTTAGTTTTGTTGGACCTTCCTGTTGATCACAGCACCTTAATGAACAGACTCCGTGACTTGGTGGGATCTCTGGAACAGTTCTAGACTGGTTCAGATCGTACCTCTCAAACAGAAGTTTCAGTGTCCACATAAACCACATCATGTCAGATACTACAGATCTGTTCTGTGGGGTACCCCAAGGCTCTGTTCTGGGTCCACTCCTGTTTTTACTATATATCCATCCTCTTGGACAGATCATTAATAGATGTCACAATGTCTCCTACCACCTTTATGCAGATGACATTCAGCTGTACTGCTCCTTCAAGGACTCAGAGTTCTACAAACTGTCTGAACTACTGGAGTGTCTGTCAGCTACTAACTGGTTAGAAAATCACTTCCTTCAGTTAAACCCTGAAAAGACTGAATGTCTGATTGTTGCCCCTGATAGGATGGTCCCTCTGATCAGTCAACAGATTGGACATTTAAGTTCTGCTGTAAAGTCAAACCTGAGGATTCTGGGTGTTATTTTCGACCAATCAATGTCTTTTGAAGGTCACTCTAAACAGCTGGTCAGAAACTGTTTTTATCATCTGAGAAATATTTCCAAACTGAGAAAGTTGGTGTCAAAACCTGAACAGGAAATGGTTCTTCATGCTTTGATCTCCTCCCGTCTAGATGACTGTAACACACTTTTCACATGTTTGAACCAAAAAGCCCTTTATGGCCTTCAGCTGGTCCAGAACTCTGCAGCAAGGCTCCTCACTGGAGCAAACAGGAAAGATCACATCACTCCTATTCTGAGGTCTCTGCACTGGTTACCTGTTAAATGTAGAGTTCATTTTAAAATCCTGACTCTAACTTTCAGGGCCCTACATGGTCAAGCTCCTGTTTATGTTACTGAACTGATAAAGCCGTACGCTCCAACCCGAGCTCTCAGGTCCACAGACCAGAATCTCCTAACAGTTCCAAGGACCAGATTTAAAAGTCGAGGTGATCGCTCCTTCCAGTCTGTTGCACCGCGACTTTGGAATGACCTTCCTTTAGTTTTACGCTGTATAGACAGTCTGGACTCCTTTAAAAAGCAGCTGAAGACACAATTATTTAAAACTGCTTTTAAATAACTCTTTTATGTTCTCTTGTTGTTTAACGATTTTGATTTGTAATGATATTTTTGTTTGTTTTATTGATTTTATTTGTTTTTATCATGTTTGATTCTGTTTTTTGTGAAGCACTTTGTGATTTTTTCTGTGAAAGGTGCTATAGAAATACACTTTACTTTACTTTAGATAGCTCTTTAACACCTTCAGTTCAGCAATCCAGTGGTCTTAGCGGCATTTGACTAACCTTTAACTTGTCAGTCCTTTCACCATTCATCTTTATTTCCCTAAACTGAGGCTGTTTGGAGCACTATCTACAGTCAAATCCATGTCAAAATACTTTAAAGTTGAAGCACATCTCCAAAAAATAAATTTAAAAGTCTATGAAACGATGATAATAATGAAATCTGTGCCCAGCGAATGAATAATGTTAGTTTTTTTAATAGAAGGATATGGAATGTGATCTCATTCATACCCGCGTTAGGTAATGATTAATCCTCCGTCGGTGCCAGTGGTCTCTGTTTGCATTCTTTGTGGCTGATGCTGATCTTATGACAGTTGAGTCTCGATAAGGACTGAGTAACACTGTAACCAGAATATCCTGCTAGACAGCAGGCAGGCAACACGTAGTTTGGACTTGTTTACTCTTTGCAGCTACGCCTGACTGACTCATTGGACGTGCGTGATTATATATATATGTTATATATGATCCGCTGCTCCTTTCACCTCTCAGCCTTTCACTTGAGCTCCATTGAAACACAAACATGTGGACTATTGTTACAGGAGGTCGTCAGGTGGGCGTACACCCTGTTTACTTATCTGTTAACATGTTTATTCTTTTACACCTGCCTGTCTTTTGTTTGACTAATCTTCCCTTTTTTTTCTGTACAGGTGGAAATGCAGCCTGTTTTGCCATCATTAGTCACCATTTCTGGTGTGTTATTAATGAGTCAGCTTCCAGAGCAACACCAGAAACTGTGGTCTCGTGCCATCACTCTGGTATCTTTAGATTTACCTCTTAAACAACTTTTATCAGTCCGTGACTCATCGTAACTACCTGAACGAACTAAGACTTTACCAGAAACACTTTATTACAGAACGGCACTAAAACACATTTATTACCTCTTCTGTTTTGATAAGTTAGTTTTTATTTGAGAGGGTTGACAAGAAGCTGGAATGGACAGGTCAAAAGAGAATTCTGACTAATTAAGAAATGACCAGGTTTATAGGTTTAATTAAAAATAACTTAAGAATAAAAATGTCAACCATTCAGTTGCTAATAAATCAATTTAGAATCTACAGATTTGGGAGGAAAATCGAGTATTTAGTCTAAATTTCTGCACAAAAAACAAATAAAACGTCCCTCAATGAGGCTCCTACCAAATATCAGCATGACACCACACAAAACTAAACAGGGACACAGTAAGTTTAGCTTTTACTTCACAAATCTGCTGCACTTTCTCTAATAAAGCATGAAACATATTAAAATTAAATTTAGTATTTTAAAATATTTTTGTTTTCTTGAGATGACAATCTGCGTTTTCCTGATTAAAAACACATATTAGTAAAACCAGCTTTGTTTCATGAGTTTTGAAGATGACGAGGTTATTTTGAAAATGAATGGTTTCATCATGGTGGTTTCACCGTTGCTGGCTGTCAGGACCCGGGGATGATCCAAAAACAGTAAGTAAGTCATGTATGTGTGACTCAGTTTCAACAGGATAAACCTACCTGTTATCTCGAAATAACCAAGCTTGTTTTCTCAAGAAAACAAGTCATTCGTCCCGTTATTTTTGAGGAAACCATGCAGCGGTTATCTGAAGATAACGAGATAAATAACTCGTTATTTATTATGACAAGGTAACAGGATAAATTACTTGTTATCCTGAGAAATTCCCTGAAAAACTATTATGTCCTCTCTCAGCCTCTGTACTTACTTCCTGTTCCTGTCGATGTTACTATGATCCAGTCACCCATACATATCATATATATCACTAGATATCTTACCCGCGCTGTTTGTCAATGGACCCTGACGTAGCTACGCCGGCAGCCATCTTGTGACAGTGAGCTGCCCCCTTTCATAACATTGGTGTCAATGGAGCATGTATTATTAAAAACCTCTAACTTGCTCAATTTTTAACCGATTTTCAAATGGTTTGCATTTTTATAAACGTCAGAGACGTGGTTGTGAATATATATCAAAATATATTGATAATGGTCGAAAATTTCATTAATTGTAAAAGTATCAAATCTCAAGTCTATACATAATAAAGTTTGTAAGAAAGTAACCCGTTTGTAAATCCGTTCATTTTTCATCGAGTTATGATTATTTTTTAGTTCAGTTGATGCTCACCTTCCATCTGCTACCATAGAGGGCAGAACGTCAGCTCACTGTCACAAGATGGCCGCCGTGTAGCTACGCTATCGAACCCCAGATGATCCATCTAGCCTTTATATATCTATGCAGTCACCTGCTTGTAAATATGGCAACACAGCTGATAGGTTGAAAGATGGTGGCGGTGTAAACATGGAGTTTCCTGCAAAAGTAACAAAATATGCAAATTCCTATTATAGCGTTAGCTCAAACTGCTAGCATAGCACAGTCTGAAACTGTTAGCTTGATTTCCGTGTCTCTGATTCTTCAAACACCATGGTCTGCTGAGATACTGGTTCTCACACCAAAATAAATGAAAAAATAAATAATAGTAATAAAAAAAGAGTTTGGCTAGATTAGTGGATAAGTAGCAAATAGCTCATTTTTTAGGTATGGCTTAGTTTTCTTTTCTGCTTTCTTTTTATATGTGATTTCAGAAATTGGACACAAATATTTCCCTTTTACATCTTGACTTAAGCTGCTACACCAAGCAGACCTGTCCCATAAAAGCATGTAGCCAATCAGGTATAAGCAGTCTTCTGTCTGTGTAACTGATTGTTATTTATTCTGCGATACATGTGTTATGTATCTTGTTCATTCTGATCTTTGTTCATCACTCTGACTCTGCGCATCCTTTGTTCTGATTTTTGTTTTCGCTCTTTAAAATCCTCCCAGCATGTTGGGACATGCCTGAAACAGACATCCAGGAGGCATCCTGACCACACGCTGGAGGGATTACATCTCTAGGCTGGCCTTGGGGTCCCACCGGATGAGCTGGTGGAGGAGAGGACAGTCTGGACTTCCCTACTGGGAAATGCTGCCCCCGTGACCCAGACCTGGATAAGCAGAAGACAGCGAGGCAAGCTTTTCACTCTTTGATTAACTTTAGGGAAAGTAGCTTGTTTAGATTTTTGCTGTGTTACTAAAATACTATAAAATATGTATCAATCTCTGAAAAAGTGAACTAATATATAACAATCCATCTAGCAGCCTATTTGACCTCTGAGTCACTGACTTAGACATTTGGGTCATTTTGAAGAGGCGGTCTATCAGTTATATATCTACAGTAAGGACCAGACCCACTGGTGACATCACTCAAAGTGACCAGAGCCTCTATAAACTGGAAATATTTCTCTGACTGGATTAATAAGCACTGGGAGAAACACTGTTAATGAAAGCTGACAAACTAGTGGGTAATTTGGGGGTATTTAAAACAACTCTTACTCAAAAAAGTCATACTAATGTGTTAGAACACTGTGTTTGGCTTCCAGAGACTGGTCACTTTGACTTCAAAATGACCCAAATATCTATTTAAACGAGTGGGGAACGCACCAGTAAATTACCATGGGCTGCATTCCACTTCTGCAGCTGTAAACCTAATATTTATTTTAAAATGCAAATGAGCAAACATGCTCATGAATGGAATGCATCCCTAATGAATACACCTGTGCTTCCCCGGCTCTTACAAGTCAAAGTGTCTGCCATGAAATAGACCTATGCTGTGACTAGGGGTTGAACGACTTGCTATTTTTACAAGTCGACTACCAAGTAATAAAAGTCACGTCGACTTCGACTAATTGCTGATGACATCATACATAACATACAGGACGGCTTTATAAAACTTGACAGGCTTTATTGCAAAAATGTATTTTTATGCCGACAACAAACAGCTCAGAGAGAGACGTCGTTTTAGGAGCACTTTGGTTTTAATATCAAGTCTTTAGACTAAAATGCTGATTAGTTTTAGTCACACTTTAGTCAGGTTTATATGCAAAACAGTTTTAATCTGACTGTAACTGTAGTTTTAGTCAGATTGTGGTCTATTGTTCATCCATAATCATAACAAAGACATTCGCTATTTAATGAATAAAATCACTCAAAGCTTGATAGCCGAGCCATTAGCTCGTTAGCTTAGCCGTTAGCACATCGGAGGTTTGAATGGGCTGAATAGCGTCGCATTTTTAGTAAAACAAGAGATAAACAAAGCAAAGACTCACCATTAAGTTGATTAAATAAGGACAATCGATTGGCAAGGGCATCAAAAGCTGCCAAGAAGTATTTTTTGAGTAAATATCCATTTTAATAGGGCAGCGCCAGACCACAACACATCAAAGGAAACGGAACTAATCAAAGGAAACCCCTTCAAAATAAAACTTCACGTGATCAGCGACTAGTCGACCTTTGGTTTAAAAGGTGACTACAGCCCACAAAAGTCGACTAGTTCGTGCAACCCCTACCTGGAAAGTTGAAGCTGTAACAAAGCTAGCGTCCCCAAAAGGCTGGCTGCAGTATACATTTTCTGCATGCATTTAATCAGTTTTTTTATGCTTAAAATACTCCATAACTGTATGTGGGTGAGTAGGCGGAGCTTCAGCTCCACATCCAAAGTTCATCTGATTGTAAAAAGTTCAACATGGCCGCACCTGCACTTTTTACCCTCTGTGTTTATTTATGCTTTATGTTTAAGACAGCTGCCTTTAAATAGGAGGCGTGTCGTGGCTGATGACAGTAAGGCTTTATAATCTGATTTGAATTTCATTTACTGGTTGTTTCTCACTTCCTCTGTACCTTTATAAACAATATGTGCAAGGCGTGCATAGGCAACAAACATTTGGAACAGATTATGGTTTTATAGGATTTCTTGCTCAAACAGGCAGCTCAGCACTCTCCACTGATAATCACCACCTGCTGCAAAAAGAACAAAAAATCTAAAGTCACTTCTGTTTCTATCGACTGGGGGTGGTGGGGATATGTTGTTGTTCTGCCACTAAAACCTTACGATGACAGCCCAGACTGGGACTGTGGTCAGGCTGCCCTGTGCTCACAGAGGATCTCTCCCTTTGCAGAAGCGAGGAGGCCAATCAAATGGCTGTTCCTGCCTGAGAACATTATGTCAGTGCCAGACAGTGTGTTGTTTGGACACTGTGCGCTGGGGGTTGGTGCTGGGATTTGGGAACATACAAAAGGTCTCTTGAATCATCACATTGCTAAAGCTACAGAGACAAAAAAAAAAATCCCTGTCTGCTTTTGAGTTAAACATGTTTTAAGATCATCTTTACAGCTGCTTGTAAACTTCACAGACGGACAATTATATAATCCAATCTCCACATTGTCTCGTTTGTCTTTCTTGTACTTGACACCCAACGGGAGCTGATAAAACACTACGCAGCTCTGGGAAACGGCCCCCGTGAAAGAGGAACTATACCCTCTTGCTGCATGTGCTCTCATTAGAAGAGATTGCTGGAGCGCCACATGAAACACAAGAACACCACTTTTTTTTTGTGGTGAAAGAATATGTAAAATAATACAGCCAGATGGCCCTCTGAATGCCACATTGCCGTGCTCACGTGGAACACTGGGAACTTTAGTAGTGTGGGCTTTTGTGCACAATGCTGAAACTGTGCATTCATCCTCACTCGAGAGCTTCTGCTGCTGCAGGAAAGCAGGTCTTTTACGGGTCTTTTAACAAGTCTGCTTTTTTTTTACATCCGCTCTATTTTTTAAATGAAAAAAAAAAAGCGATAAATAGAGAATTTGGTGATATTCCTAACCTGAGGAAATAGAGCTTCTGGATGCATTTTATTGTGCCTTCGCCAGAATAATCAATAACATCAACTGGCTTGTTTAATTGCGACAAAAAGCGTCCTTTTTCCTGTATTCTTTGTTTTAAAAATGGAAAAATGGATGAATAATCACTTTTTTTCTGAATTCACTTCCATCTGGAAGTCAGATTGTTCAAAAACTAACACCCTGACATAAATGATTGCCTAGCGATGACAAACCCATAATGTCGCTTTGTAATTGCTTTCCATAATGGTGTCACTTGTCTCTTGCTGGAGGATAAACCAAGACACTGTCTGTGGTAGCTGGCTGGGTTTCACTTGGCTGAGACCAAAGAGTTGCTCAGAGGAATGGTTAGAGGCTGGTTTGCTGAATGGCAGCCTCCATCTTCCAAAGGAGGAAAAAAAAGCACAAGCTGTTCATTTAGAGGAATATTACTCATTAAAAAATAATAACGCACTGGGAGTCCTGAAAGCTGTCTTTAAACCAACCAGAGATATATGATAAGTCACCTTTAATGTTGAAATATACCCTCACCTAATTATTTAGGTTAAAGAAACAGCTTTACATGATCAGTTGTTACCTTTGTTACATTATTTTCTAAGAATAATTTAAACTTCTGTGTTAAAGAGCTATTTTCTGAATGCAGACAGTTCATTCTGTTGGCCTCATTCGGTGCAGATTGTATTGTATTGAAGGTAACACGATGTGTTTAACAAATCAAGGACATCTCATCCTTGCAGACAAGGCATTACTCAGACACATATGTGCTTATTAATATATTTATATAAAGAGGATATACGTCCACGTTGAATTTCCTTAATGACAAACACATTTAAAGTTGGTATATAACGGGGAAAAAGTTCCTGGTATGTCATACAGCATCTGATAGGATTTCCAGTCAGCATGTATTTGGCGACCTCACCAAATTTAGCCGTTGAAGTCTTAAAGTGATAATATGCAACTTTTTCATATTTTTAAGTCTTTTCCTTGAGCCAGTCTGTGCTAATATGACCCTTTACAGAGTTAATGAAAAGTCACTTAACCCCATCTGGTGATTACAGCCGGAAAACCACGATTGCAAGATCTCCGTCGCCGTCACGGTACCCAGGAAGTCACGTGTCTCACGAGGGTTAGGCTAACCCAAAGTGGCTAGCTGTTATGCTAACGCTGGAGTGTTTTTAGCTCATGATTCCTGATTTTTTTCAATCTCTCCCTGCTTGAACACAGCTGATTTCTTTGAAAGAGTAAATAACCGCTCCTGTAGAAAGCTATGAAGGCTGAGGAGACATTTCAACAGCTAGATTTAGCAGTTTAGAAGCTGAAACAATATGCTAACTTGTTTAATGCAGTAATTTAAAACGGACACCAGAGGGAGCCCAAAACAAGCAAAACTGCATATTATCACTTTAACAGCAAAGAGCGTGATGTTCGAGCAGCGACATTTGGAGTCTTGTTGTTGTAAATTTGCAATGAATGATGGGAAATGTGGCTGATAATATTTTCCGAGATTAAAGTTGATTTTATGGCACAAAAAATCCACTGTAGTTTAATAGTTATTTGCCCAACTTCTGTTTGAGAATTTCTTACAGGTCCCATGGCTCGATATTTAAATCACTTTATATTAAACAGGTGTAATCTTTGATGCCTCTAGATTAGCGTTGCACCATTATAACTCAAAATACGCTGTAATTATTTCCTAACGAGCAACTCAGAGATCAGAAGAAAGCGCCGCCTTCCGGTTCTGCTGGGTTTCTCCTTATTTGGCAGCCTGACACTTCTGCTGCAGCAGGGGGCAGTGCCGTCGCGTGAAACTGAAACTAAACACTACACGGTCTATGGTCAATGGCGGCGGCAGCACTGGCGTTCTCCTCGCTCCAGTTGTCGTGAACGTGCATGTGGGCGGAGAATTTACCATATAAGCAAGTCCGGATCACTATGACCTCATAGCGGGCTGGAGTGAAAAAAACTGTTTGAAACCTGGGTCTGAAATCTTGAAGAGCTTCTCACTGGCTGTACTAGGAGACAGATGGACGCCGTTTTTTGCTCTTTCTGGCAGGTTTAAGGTGAGAACTCAACGTTGCAACATGATAGATAAGTCAGAAAACACGAAAAACTATGTCATGGGACCTTTAAAGACTCTCCAAACTAGGATCTACTGGAGGTAAGACACTGACTATAGATTACTTTTCCATGGAACCCCGTCCCTCCAGGGTCAGTGTTCATGGAGATAATATTATTATTTTATATAACTAAAGTGATGTAGACAGAGGTCAGACTGCTGTGAAAATGCCCCACCTATATTCACCTTGATGGATAGAACTCAGCCCCCCAGACTGAAGCTGTCTCCTCCTTTCCTCTCCTTTCCTCTCCTCTCCTCTCCTCTCCTCTCCTCTCCTCTCCTCTCTGAGGTGGATAACCTCTGCCTGAGAGAGAAAGCCTTCTTCTGAACGCATAGAGACAAGGCAGCAGAAACTTTCTAGTAACTCGTGCTGCTCACTCAGTGCACTCGGGGACAAGATGTACCCAATGAAAGCGCGGCTGCGCTGCCGGTCGACACGCCCCCAGCATGGATACACCGAGCAGGAACAGGCGCTCCGGAGACGCGCTCGCTGAGCTGGAGACGGGTTGAAGGCGCGATGGGAGTTCACGCATCCAAGTTTCAAGAGTTCCTGCTGTCGGCGTCGCTGCACTGAGCAAAGACTTTATTTTTTATTTATTTTTCT
>SSNR01000001.1:3332906-3358111 GCA_006937965.1 Callopanchax toddi
TTTTTTTTTTTTTTTTTTTTTCCCCCCCCCCCCCCCTCTCTCTCTCTCTCTCTCCAGCTGAGAGTTTCTCGCACAGGATGTTGATGATATACTGGAAAGCCGGGTAACATCATAAAGTCTCTGATGAGCGCGACCTCTTCCTCACCACACAAAGGGAACTACGGTACAACAAGTACTTTTCTTTCTGTTTCACCCCCCCTCCTGCACACACCTTCTCTTCAATGCCGCTAAGGAGCAGAGGGGGCTGTTTTAAAGACACGATGGACCACTTTGCAGCAGAGTGCCTTGTTTCAATGTCCAGCCGTGCAGTTGTCCACGCTCCCAAATCGAAGGAGATCAAGCCGGAGATCCCGTCCTCCTCCTCCAGGAGCGCGGAGGACATCAAGGAGGTGAAGGACAACTCGTCGCTTTTCGTGGTGGCGCGGATCCTGGCGGATTTCAACCAGCAGACTCCCGGTGCTGCCGAGCAGGCGGCGAGGATAAAGGATGAGAGCGGACCGAACCTGAGAGAGGATGGAAACTCTGCCACACCTACCGCCGGCTCCGATCCGCTCAGACAAAGAGGCAAAAGATCGAGAGGTCGGGCTGAGCAGGAGTCGCCTCAGAAAAAGCACAAATGCCACTATTCCGGTTGTGAAAAAGTTTATGGCAAATCCTCCCACCTCAAAGCCCACCTAAGGACACACACAGGTCAGTTTGTCTTAAAAAAAAACACACACACTCCTATCTGAGGTTTAAAACTGAGATGTGGATCACAAAAAACAGGTCGATTTGTTAAATTAAGAGATCAGATTCGAGCTTCGAGACATCCTATACAACTTTAAATCTTTAATTTCTGGAGAGGGAGGAAAATAAACAGTGCCACTCCCACTCAGAGCTTTGTCCCCACGCACGCAACGCACCACCGCATTGGACAGCGTGTTCAAAGCTGCAGCCTAAACACGCAACAAAACTCTCACGCGTTTTTTTTTTATCTTTTTTTTTTTTTTTTGCATTAGTGGCAGGACGAGAACAAAACTTTTCGGCCTAATTCAACGCACATAACAGAAAGTAAGTGCAGGAAGTTTGCTCTAAAAGTCCGCTCCGGATCAGCTGTGGTGACCTTCCAGAACCTCCCCATATTGCGCTTTGCATTCCGCAGGATGAGAGGTGGTGAGGGAAGGAGGGAGGGAGGGAGGGAGAGATATAGATCGACTCAAATTGGGGGGTTGATAAGAGCTGTGCAGTCGCCTGTCTGCCCAAAGCCCTTTGTTATGATGTGCCACACCCCCGCTAGACAGACTGCCAGCTGATCTGGCCAGCAACAGACTCAGCTAGCTGAGCCTCGACTGAGGAGTCCCTCTCTCTGATCTGCTCTGCTCTCTCTCTCTTCCTCACACACCTCATCTCTCCTCTCCTTTCTGCACACATGCATCATCCTGACAGACCAGCAAAGAAAACAACAGCTCTCTCTCTCTCACGATCACAGGATGGAACACCTTGTCTGAGCATGACCCATATCTGAGTCATGTGCTGCAGAAATACTGTATGTGCAAAACAGCAGTAAGCAGGACCTGCAAACCACTTATTGTTTTGCAGCCTGTCCCTCCTTAAAAGATAAAAATCACAGAGTTGCACTCCTCTCTCAGGTGGTCGGTGTCCCTTTAATCTAGATTCATTATTATTCATAAACAATGCAAAGGCACAAAATAAGACATCAAACACCGGAGGATTTCCTTTGAGAGTCACTGATTTCAGTCTTTTTTTCGTTATTTGTCATTGTTAAAGCTGTGATGGAAACGTCTTTGTGAGGAAAAGACAAAGAAAGGGAATGTTTTATAAAATGTGCAGATAAACTTAGAGCTAAACACTCCAGTTTATTTTTGTTAACATCAGCTCCAGGCTCCATGTTTGAGCCTTTCTTTTGTTTGGGAAATCCTTTTTTCCCTCTAGCTGACTGGATGGTGCTCCATAGCTTCCTTTTAAAAAAAAAAAGATTGTTGGTTTCAGTTCCAGAAAATCCCAGTCAGAGATTCTTTGCGTAGACCATGTGAGTCTGGAGGGGTTTACTGCTCCACGCTGGCCCTGCCCTTGTCACGGTGCCTGTTAAGCGCTTCCTTTCTCCCACCCCTCTGTTTGGATGTGCTCCGTTTGTCGTCTGGATTCCCACTTGGGCTGTGTCCTATAAATTCTGATAATAATGACTGGGCAGGCCCAGAATGTGGGTCAACCGAGTCCAGCCAATCTTGCTGCGCTTTCAGAGTCAAACTCCTGGCAGCGTGCTTCCTTTTCAGCCCCTACTAGCAGAATCAAGAGAGAATAGATCCCAGCTCAGTCAGGTCTAGCCAAACACCGCTCTCTAATTGAAGGGGAAACACTATAGACAACAAACAAAGAGCCTGGGACAAAATGTCCTTTCTTGACTTATGTAACGCCCAGTTTTTGCAGGTTTGTTTGCCTAGTTTGTCAGCTTCTAAGAGGAGGAAAACCTAAATGTTGTTTTTGTCTCTTTTTTTTTGTGCCATGAAGAGTAGTTTCTCCTAAATTCCCCCCCATAAAATGTCCTATCTCCCCTATACTTTTACATGTTAAAAAAATCTTTCTAGTTGAAGGTTCCCCCGGTGGAGATATATAGGTTTAATTTTATGTTTCTCTCCAGCAGAGTTCAACAGGGGTGTAACAGACACAGGAGTACTCACTGCATTTAAATCACTCATTATGCTGCATTGAGGTTTGAAGCTGATGAATCCACAGCAGTTTAAGGGTCTAAGGTTACCAGACAGCTTTTGTCTGGTGTTCTGGAGCAGGAGGTGGGGCGCTGATGCTGCAGCATATATGAAACATGCAGATGTGTAAATATTACGTGCAACTAATGACCTGGTTTGATTTATATCAACTTTTATAGGAGGTGATTATGGAGTAAATGAAAGACCGCTCTTCCTCCTGGGTTGTTCCACACAAACACACATTTCTTCAACACAATTCTTCCAAAAGTCCATCTTGTCAGAGGACAATACCTACTTGAAATCTACAGAGGGGGCATGGTCAATATCTCTTAACAACAAAGAGCCTAATGACATATTTTACAGTCGGGTTCATGTTTTGTCTGAATCTCTTTTGTGTTTTTTGTAATGCCGTGAGAGAGCCATAAAAAAAAAAACCTTTACTGTCCTAAAAAATGAAGGGGCACCACCTGGCTGCACAGCTCCGCCATTTGTTCATTAGCGCTACCTATTTTCAGCCAAATAACTGTAGTTAATGACATTTTTAAATGTGAAATTATCCCAAATTCCACATGGAAAACACAGCAGGAGTCTCTCATTATATATGCTTCATCCCTGCCAGTGGTTTTATATTTGGCTGCAGTGAAGCACAGAGTGCACAGTGTTCCTGTGTGGCTGATGGGAATGATGAGGTAGCAGGGTGGAGATGGGGTTTTCCTGCTTAAAATTTAACCTTGGCAAAGCAATGAGTAAAAAGCTATACCGAGGCGAAAGAGTTCAACCCGTCTACCTGCCCTACGGCAGGATTTCCACCACGGCGCTCAGTAGAGTCATAGCTATGTCTCCAGGCGTGAAGAGTCAGGATTTTGAGTCAAGCAGTTGTTAAATGGATTGAGAAATGTTACATATTTAACTGTCTGTGTGCATTTCCAATAACTATAAGAATACTGTAGTTCTAATTTTGGAAGTATAGATTAAAAATTTCAAATGTCCAGCACATAATAATAATGATGCAATAAAAAAAAAAGAATATAAAAGAAAGTTTGAAAGCAACGTTGAAACATTGACATTTAAACATGCTAATATATGAAAATAGACATGGCGCATGTTACTCCTTCAGCATAGCTTTGTCATTGTTAGCAGATCCAGACACATCATTTTAATACAAAATAAATGAAAGCCTTGTTAGATAGTATAAACATTCCATCACACACTCTATTAGCATGTTAGCATGATCATAGTTTAGCTAGCATCAACTTAATATTAAGTGTTATTTCATAGCAAATACGTTGTTTTATAATATTAGTATTCCAAAACGCTAAGTTCTGAGGTTTAACATAGGAATTTTCTCGACTGGAAAAGGGCGGATTGCCAAGTCCGGGTCTGGAGAGAGGTCTTACCCCGAGTGTAGGAGGTTAAGTATCTCGAGGTCTTGTTCACGAGTGAGGGAATGAGGGAGCGGGCGATCGACAGGCGGATTGGGGCAGCGTCTGTAGTGATGGACTCTGAACCGATCGGTTGTGGTGAAGAGGGAGCTGAGCCAGAAAGCAAGGCTCTCAGTTTACCGGTCGATCTACGTCCCAATCCTCACCTGGTTATGAGCTTTGGGTAATGACTGAAAGAACGAAATCACGGATTCAAGCGGCTGGAATGAGTTTCCTTCGCAGGGTGACCAGGCTCAGCCTTAGGGATAGGGTGAGGAGCTCAGACAAGGGACAAGGCTGCTCCTCCACATCGAAAGGAGCCAGTTGAGGTGGTTCGGGCATCTAGTTAGGATGCCTCCTGGACGCCTCCCTCAGGAGGTGTTTTGAGCATGTCATGCTGGCAGGAGGCCCCCGTGTCAACCCAGGACAAGCTGGAGGAAATACACCTTCAGGTTGGCCGGGGAACACCTGCTTGCTGGCGGACTTGGCCGGGGAGAGGATGGTCTGGGAATCCATAATTGGGATGCTGCCCTCGCGATCTGGACTCGGATAAGCGGAGGAAGGCGAACATAGGAATCAGAATCAGGTTTATTTGGCTAGGCATGTAGCACACACAAGGAATTTGCTCTTATCCACAAACATGCACACTTATCCAGTAGGCTACACCTTGCCTTGAATTAGCATATTAGCTGTTATCATCAAAGTGGTTAGCATCAGTTTACTTTTAAATACTATTTCATATCCAAAAACTTATTTTTAATATTAGCATTACAGCATACTGAGCTGGGTAGATTAGCATAATAGGCTACACCATACAGTACTGCTTTAGCATGTTAGCTTTTGTTATCATTGTTAGCAGGTTAGCTAACATCAGTTTATTACAGCTTACTGTTTCATACCCAAACACTTGTTTTAAACTACAGATGGATGATTTCTTCAGCAGTAAAATAACAGCACGGGTCATCTGGTTGCTTCGTGTGCAGCAGAACAGGATGTGTCCAGTAGAAACAAGGTATTAGTTCAATCTACTTGATCCTCATGATGGAAATAAAGCCAGAGTGGAGCCACCATCTTGCCCGTTAATCCTCTGGTGCAGGGTTACTGTCCTGTGGAAGACGTCTTCATGCAGGACGTGTGCTGGTGCACATGTCGTCCATATGTTATGCTGCGTGCCCTGATGGCAGGACAGTTTCTTGTTAATGTTGGAACATAAACCTGATTTGACTGTAATTTAGCAGTCAAGCATGCACAGCAGACAATCATAACAGTGAATGGCCTGTCAGACAGCGCCCTAGCTGTGCTGTTTTTCAATGGCCCACAGGGCTCATGTATTCTTTAGTTAGCTCTATAAAAGCTGCTCTGTCTGTTTCCCCACCAGCCCCTCCCACCTCTTTCCTGCCTGCAAAGCAAAGTAGGTGCTGAAGCGTGTTGTGCTGCGAGACCCAGCTCTGGCCACGTCTTGCGGTGTGGTGTTGATTACAAGCGTGCAGGATGAGCTGGATGGATGCAGACCTGTGGAACACAGTCTTTAGGTTCTTTTGTTCTTTCTCACCTCCGATGCTAAAAAAACCACCAGCCTCATCTCACATGTGAGGGAGAGATCTGCAGCACAAAGGCAGAATGTACAGTTGATTGCAGCAGGATGGGGGTGGGGTTAGATGCCAGGATATTCACTGTCAGTGCCATCCACTGATGTAGGTCATTTATTCAGCTGCATCTACAGCTGATCTGATTAACGTTGGAGGGGCTTTGACCTCGGCAGCAGATCCCTCTCCTACAAGGCCGTGCTCAGATCTGTCTGTGTGCAGTGTTTTGGGTTTGTAATCGTCTCTAGATGTGGTGTCTGTGTTCGCTCCGGTGTAAGGTGTGTCTGGGGGCCACCACTGGGGTGTGGCAAAATTAGCTTCGTTTTATTTTAGAGGAAAGCAGGATTAATCATTCCCCAGAAACATTCCTCTTCTTCTAAAATATCAACCATTACATTAAGGAAATTAGCGGGATTTTGGATGGCGGGACATCTCCCGTCTGATTTAGAGGACTAACCTTTTATAACCGCAGCAGATTTCAGTTAACTTGGCTTTAAGAGATAACACATGACGCTTGTTTCAGCCAGCACTCAAGGCCAAAAGAGAGTGCCCATTCAGCAAGCTGGCTGCCCTTCCCTGAAACAGTTAAGTGGATGAAGTAATGCATAGCAAAGTGTGTGCAGGAATCAGATAGTCACACTTTAACTCCACTGCGCATCTCCGTGTGAATGTCAATAGCCGTGTGTGCCGACCAAGGGGCGTGAGTTATGGTTGGTGCGCCCAGCCTTTCTGATTGAAATGCATTACATCGGGCCTCTCCTGCTGGGAGCGAGGCTATTGTTCACCACCTGATGGCTTCCCGCCAATGAGGGCAGGTGCTCTATTCAGCCACAAGCTAAGGGTCCTCTCAAATCAGGGCAGAAGATGATCAAACATTAAAACAAAGCTCGCTGAGCTTTCTCGTTTAAGTGAAACTCGATTATTATCCGAACCACCTGATCCGCCCGACAAACCCTGTTGTTTATTTGAGCAAAGCTCAAAAACATGCTGTTACCGAGTTATTTTCTCAGTAATTTCTCTCGTCTCCCACCGAGTTATTTTTCATAGAAGAGCAGCCACATAAACAGTTGTTCTGATCACAGATGTGTTTCAAATCAAGCACTTTCTTTCTGGCAGACCACAGAACTTTGCACGCCTTTGTTGTTATTTTTGCACAGGCGAAGCCCGTGTATACCGCTCTGTGAACAATGGAAAGACGAGTTGCAAAAAAAAAGCCTTGGTGTATATATATTTTACTCTCTCTCTCTCTCTCTCACACACACACATGTTAGTGTTTATATCATCTTGGCTCGTGATATAGCGGGAGAGGGTGGGTGTGGCCATGTGAACCCCAGTCTGCTCTAGTGGAGTTAGCAATCATTTAGCATTATTTAAAATCCCATGAATGGTCCGTCTGCTGGCGCTGATCCGGGCTGGTGACAGGTCATAGTCTTGTAAACATGAAACCAAATTATAGGGTTGTGCTCGACTCTGCCAGTGGAGTTAGCGGTGTGCTTCTCATTCCATGCTGCCAAGCTGGCTGTGCCACTATAGCACCACAGAGTGAGGTCATTCCAACACTTGTGAGCTGTGATCTGCATTCTGACAACAATTACATTTTCCTTTCCAGAGCAATTAGCTTCTAAACGCCTGTGCAGGTTTAGGGAGCCCCCTGGTTTGGTCTGTAAAAAACATTTCACGCTCTGGTTCTCGCTGTGCAGGCAGAGCGAAGCTAATCTCAAGGTGATCTCTGATTCTTTCACAGAAACTGCATTTTCCCCCTCTCACCCCGCCGAGCTGTTTGCTCTAGCTCGCTCTTTTACGGGCAGGCTCACATCGAGGTTTCAGGTGTACGCTGTGTGCCCGAGGACACACCAGGAATGTTATCTAGTTTTGGCAGAAACGCTGGTAGAGCTGTTGTCGAAGCAGGTGATCCGAGTTCTTGCACCTCTGCCTACGTCAAAAAGAGATTCGATCTAGCCTTTGCAGATAGAATTCCTTTTCTCCAAAGACTTTTTATTTTTTTTCTGGTGAAACCACTCAGACATGAATGAGAGGAGGATGGAGGGATGAGCTGTTTATTTACTGACCCACTGGATTTGGAGAGAACAGTTATATAACCGGAGTACCTGTGACATAATCACACCACCTTGGAAAGAGGGGTGCTTAGTAGAGGCGTTTTATGTGTGCATGATGTAACTCACTTTGTGGGTAACTGGGTCACTGTGTTCGTTTGGGAAAAGCTCCCCCCCTCCCTCCTCCTCCTCCTCTTCCTCCACCCTCTGCAACTGACACATTCTGAGAAAGACAAACCCTAACGCGAGCGTGGCACAGCGCCAGGGACGGGACAGCCAATCGGTGGGGCCTGACATCACGGTCTCCACGGCACCCTGCTGTGACAACACTGTAAATAGATAGGAAGAAAAGCAGCTCCACTCGCATTCTTCTTTTTTTTTTTTTCAGCAGAGATGCTGAGTAATCGCTGCAGTCTAAAAAAAACCCCACACCTCGTGGACAGCGAGTCTCCTGGCACACACGGATCATCTTTTCCATTCAGAATGAAATCTATCACACCTTTTAGCTGAATTTCCTCTTTAGTCAGGACATTAAAGCAGCTGATATTTGATTAAAAGGCCAGTTTTTTAGCTGCTGGGTGAGAATTCGGAGCGGTTTAATAACTCTGCTCGATATCTGATGCTATCCTGGATCAGTGCAGCCAGACTGGATATCTCAGCCCGGCTCTCTTGGATCCGTTTAAATATTAATGTCGTTGGATCCGTTTCGCTGGTTATTGAGCCTTAAGCAGGCTGCAGATCTCAGCTCCACTTTTAGGTCAGTAACTCATTTCACAGTGGCAGGAAGGAGCCTTCGCTTCCCTCTTTTGCTAATATAGTCATAAATCAGTCTGACATGACGCACCTCAATCAGATGAGTGTCTTTAGATTCCCTCCAGGAGCTGCGCTTCGGTCCTAATCACGCTCACCTTATTATACACATTTTTAACTCTTATCTTCAGAGTTATTTTTAAATGCTCCGCCAGAAGAGCTAGCACAGATATTTGGTGTATAGATGTGTACAAGTCAGTTGAAGAGTTGAAACACATTAAACCATGCGTGAACCTGCAGGATCCAGTGGGCAGGGCTGGAGCTGAGGTGAGGCGTCAGAGGCAGTAACGCAGACCAAACTGTCTAGACTTGCTCTGTCTGTCTGGGTGTTTTGTAAGCATGCAGCGTGAGGGGGGGGGGGGGGGGGGGGGGGGGGGGGGGGGGGGGACTCGCAATGTACCAAGTTCCTGGTTTTTTTGAGACTCTCTGGCATCAGGTGGCCTGTTTGATGCTGAGCAGCGTCGTTCCCATTCAAGGAAACCAAAGAACAAAAGA
Organism: Callopanchax toddi; assembly: GCA_006937965.1. Lineage (NCBI taxonomy): Eukaryota > Metazoa > Chordata > Actinopteri > Cyprinodontiformes > Nothobranchiidae > Callopanchax > Callopanchax toddi. The sequence goes on from SSNR01000001.1 coordinate 3,341,978, forward strand.
AAGTCTTCATGCATGTTGTTGTTATATATTTCCCCTTAGGTCCCCAGCTTGGCCGTATTGATTGACTATTTAAGAACTCAGATGTTTTGTCTTTAAGGTCTTTAGGTCGCTAAAAACTCAATAAAATAGAACAAATTAGGAAAGATCACCGCAGAATAAAAGGAATGCATCCCGACTTCAAGTAGATTTCTTTAGGCGTCTGTTATTATTGCCTGATGGGGGGAGATGGTGTAATTTCCCACTTGCATGTTGGGAAATGGGCCGGGGTAATCACTGGGAGTGTGATTAGCATCTGGAGCTACATAATTAAACTGTGTCTGCTACTTTTGTGTCACAACAGTGGGGTTTTTTTTTAGACAATTTATCAAAAGTTATATCAGTAGAGCCAATTAGTCTGGTGATTCTTAATATTTAGGGTTGGGTTTTAATATCCGTCCTCTTATCAGCTACTCTGTAGAAATAACTGTTTATTCATGAGTCATCACTCAGTGATGAGCTGTTTATTACATTACGACAACTCGTTTTATTATCGTAGATCAAAGATATAAAGATCAGTGGTTTCCCTTTGGTTTCTGTTACATTAACGTTTTTTATATGAGTGAGAACGTTTTGTTTACAGGACTAACTTGTGCATTTAACTTGTTTTGGCCCATACAAATCACATATAATTAGGGGTGTGTATTGGCAAAAATCTGGGGATAAGATATGTATCGCGATACAGGACGGATGATACAATATATTGCGATGTAATGTGATACTATGACTTAGGGGTTGAACAACTTGCTATTTTTACAAGTCGACTACCAAGTATTAAAAGTCGCGTCGACTTCGACTAATTGCTGATGACGCCATACATATGGCGTATACAGGACGGCTTTATAAAACTTGACAGGCTTTATTGCAAAAACGTATTTTATGCTGACAACAAACAGCTCAGAGAGAGCAGTTGTTTTAGGCAGCACTTTGGTTTTAATATCAAGTCTTTAGCCTAAAATGCTGATTAGTTTTAGTCACATTTTAGTTTATATGCAAAACAGCTTTGTGGTCTATTGTTCGGCCATAATCATAACAAAGACATTCGCTATTTAATGAATAAAATCACTCAAAGCTTGATAGCCGAGCCATTAGCTTGTTAGCTTAGCCGTTAGCACATCGGAGGTTTGAATGGGCTCAATGTAGCGCCACATTTTTAGTAAAACAAGAGATAAAGAAAGCAAAGACTCACCATTAAGTTGATTAAATAAGGACAATCGATTGGCAAGGGCATCAAAAGCTGCCAAGAAGTATTTTTTGAGTAAATATCCATTTTAATAGCGCAGCGCCAGACCGGAACTCATCAAAGGAAATGGAACTAATCAAAGGAAACCCCTTCAAAATAAAAGTTCACGTGATCAGCGACTAGTCGACCTTTGGTTTAAAAGGTGACTACAGCCCACAAAAGTCGACTAGTTCGTGCAACCCCTACTATGACTAAGACCATATATTATGATTTTTAAAACATATTTTAAGAGTAGAAAAACTGTCACAGCATTCTAAAAACTTCCACCCTTTTCATCCATAACACATCCTGTTTTATTACTAGATCTAGTTGATCCACTGGAACGAAGAAGGTGAAAACAGCCACCGACTAGCGGTCAAACTTTTAATTTTACTACAAAAATTTCTGTCATCATTAATGGTTCCCTTTTTCTAAAAATAAAATAAAAATTGATAATTTGCTTTAAAATACAATAAAGCAAAAAATAATATCATGATATCCGCATCGCGATATTTTCTGTCACAGTATACTATGTGACAGAAAATATCACGATATATTGCAGTATCGATATTTTCTTACACCCCTACATATAATTTACACTCCTGCACACAATTTCCTGAAGAGTCATTTGAATTTTTTGAATTTCAATTATTTTTGATTGTGTTGTGGAACCTCTTAGGCATTTCTTTCATCCCTCCTATAGAAATCAAGTATAAGAGACGTGATGTTTTTGTGATTAAATGTTAGAATAGTCTCAAAAACAGTTTTATATTTACCCAACCTTTAAAAGCTTAATACAGAGTTTATCTAGAATGCATTAAAAGCTGTTTATTATCAGTGTCTATTCAAAGTTCAAGGGAGAGGAGGAGAGGCTGATTTACATCTTCCTCATTTAAAATGCAGCGAAGGTGTGGAGTGACATCATAATAAATAATAATTTTCATAAGACAGAAAGTCTTTTGGTGCACAGAAGTGAGTTTTAGGGGTTTACCGACTTCATTGAGGGAGATTTACGATCAACGTGCGGAGACTTGTAATGAGTTTGAGAAAGTTTCTGCTGCATTTTAATGAGATTGGAAATCTGATGATTTTTTAAATCCCTAAAAGTAAAAGAGAAGTCCAGTTCCAGTTCACAGACACATTTTTCTTCTTTAATTTTCACGTTATAAACACATGAAATGGTCCTTCACTCGTCCAAAGGGACTTCATTAATCTGTAAAGTCTCCTTCTGAAGGTACTAGTAAAATAAAAAGAACACAATTAATGAACAGGAACACGTAAGAACATCTCGTTGTCAAAAAAGTGAAGTTTTATTCTAAACTTGTCTTCACCCCAACCATATGTTTTAGATGTTTTTCTGCTTCAGTGCACCTGATTTGAACCAACTAACTAACAGGCTGAAGATGTAATTCATCCATTTAATCAGGTGTGTTGGAGCAGAAAAACATCTAAAACATGAAGGACAGTCCTCCTCAAAGACTGGGATTGGACATCAACGGTGTAAAGTGAAAAAGGAAAGGCTCAAACGTTCTGTTGGAATGTCTTGTGCATGTTTGTGGTGACAGAAACTAAATTAGCTCCATAGAAACACATAAATGCTGATTATGCTCCTTCCTTCCTGCATGACTGCACACCCTTCCTGTCTGTTCTCTGCAGGCGAACGGCCCTTCCCGTGCACCTGGCCCGACTGCAGTAAGAAGTTCGCCCGCTCCGACGAGCTCGCTCGCCACTACCGCACCCACACGGGGGAGAAGAAGTTCGGCTGCCCTCTCTGCGACAAGCGCTTCATGCGCAGCGACCACCTGATGAAGCACGCCAGGCGCCACTCGGATTTCCAGCCCGGCATGTTGAAGAGGCCCCACGGCGGCGGCGCCACGCGTCCCAGCTCCCTCAGCGACTACAGCCGCTCGGACGCCTCCAGCCCCACCCTCAGCCCCGCCAGCTCGCCTTAAACTGAAACCTGGTCGCACTTTTTCAGGCCTCTGGACTGGGAGGCCTTTATTCTCATCATAACACTTTTGTTGCACCGTTGTCAGCAACCCAACCCCCTCCCCGCCTCCCTTTTGCTATTCCTGCGCTTGCTGTGGTGTACCATACTGTACATAAGTGCTTATTGTAGTGCAATTACTCGTGTGATCCTAAAAGAAGATAATGCCTTTCCCAGATGGCGATATCTTTCACTCTGTACCACATGTCTGTATTTTTAAAGCTTCCGCTCGTGGCTAGTTGTTTTAATGTACGTTCACAATCTAGAAGAAGAAGAAGAAAAACACACACCCTGACGAGTCTTATCAAAATGTTTAGTTTTAATTTTACTTTTTCAAACGGGTTAGGAGAAGGGGTACACAACACACACACACACACACACACCTACACCTCAGGATTGAAGACAGTTACTATTTCTGTCATAGTACTCACATTGACTGCACAATATACTCATCACTTTACTCTAAAATTCAACAGGATGTTGGATTTTACGCCCTGCTCAGGGATGGCCTTGTTAGCTTGAACGAATGAACGCGGTGAGGAGGAAACATACATCATGACGCAGCCTTACGCTCAAACACGATTTGCACTCGACACGTTGGCTTCGTGGAAAAAGTACAGTCACACGGTCACGACACAAAGCTTCTGTTCTCTCTCATGCTCGAGGGGCTTGTTTCGTTTTTTTTTTTTTGGTGTGTTTTTGAGAAAACAATCATCACCCCCTCTCTTCCTCTCAGAAAACAAAAACTCCCACCTACACTGGTTTAAATGCGCCGATTTGCATGTGAAGGACTGGATTACATTGGGTTAAACTTCTGAACCTTTAGAAGTTTAAAAGCAGCTGTTTGTGGTGTCTGATCAGCACGTATTAATGTTAAGGTTAATTCATCTTTCAAGCACATAGAAATGAGAACAATACCAAAGACAATATTCACAGTTTCTCTAGAGGAAACAGCTGCACCCAAAAGAAGAAATCCCCAGCCTTCTGGAGGGAGTGCTAGCATGCCGTTCCCCGGGGAGCCCTTCCTCATCTGGCTCTACCTGTCCTGTCAGAGCGGTAAAGCTCAAAATAACATCAGGATTGCTTCATTTGGAGGTCAAACATTGGTTAAAAAGATGATCTCAGCCCAGCTGAGGGAACAAAAGCAGATATCTGCAGCAAACAGGCAAGAGAGGGCAGGTCCTGATAAAAAAGGAGAGGTTTATCATGAGCTGAACAGCACAAAGGAGGAGACATGCAGTCGCAGACACCCCTACTTCCTCCTTCTTTCTCTAAATTACCCCCTCCTCCTCCTCTCTCTAAACTGTAGAAACAACCAGCAGAAAAATGGCTGTAATTAGTGGCTTGATCTAAACTCCAGGATAAGAGGGGGGGGGGAGTGTATGAGCTGGTTGTATGTAGACAACGCTGTGGGTGGGAATCTCCATCCTATAAGCACAAATAGAATTCCTCTGCTACTGCGGGAGCGTCAGGTTTCACCACGCTGGAAGCTGCAGCTCTCAAACAGCTGCTTTCAAACTTCAGAGGCTTTTAAAGGTTTCTCACTTTAAAGAAGTGTTGCAAAAACATTCAAACCAAAATCTACACATCAGCACCGCGCAGCGCAGCGCTCACCAGCCTGACGTCGTCACCCAGCATGTGAAGCTCTGAGGAGAAAGCTGAACTGTGCTTTCTGAATAAGTCCGCTCTCAGCCCCTCCGCTCATGCATTGTTTTAATGGGGGGGGGGGAACAGTGTCGTCCATGTGGTTTGGTCTTGTTGGACTCTTTTAGAACCATCAGACTTCAGCTTAGCTCCATCCAGTCCTTCCCCTCCATCCTGTGCTCGACGCTCTATGCATGTTAACTGTTACCCTGAAAGCGTAGAGGTTTTTCTTTTCGGGTCGATCTGGCAGGTGTAAGTTCATGAATGTCAGGCCTTGTTCCTCCTTTCTAAACAGCAGCCATCTTTCTTTTTTTTTTTATTGAACTCCCCTCTCTTGGAAAAGAAAACATCCCTTATTTTTGCTTGAATTTGGTATTTTCACCATCTCACGATGCAACTTTCTAAGCTGTTAAAAGTTGTTTTAAAGCAGCAAGATCATGCAGTTTCTTCTTCAACGTAAATACTTCAAATCGAGCAGATTTTTCTTTTTTTAGATATAATTTGTGACCTGGTTTTAAGTGTAACTATTTCTCTTAAAAAAAAAAAAAATCAAGCACTAATCAGTTTTTAATCTATAATCTGCACATTTTCCTCAGGGTCGACATCTGCCAAGCAGATACGGGACAGTTTGTGGATTTTGTTGTAAAATCGGTTGTCGCACACGCATATATCAGCCTGCCTGCCTGCCTGCCCTCGGTGCTCCTGGGTGCACGGTGACCACTGCTGGTCAGTGTCACTGGAGACACACAGGACCGCCTCAGTGCAGGGCTCAGCCCATTTGTCTCGGGAACATCCCACAGTTCACGTCTGGAGCTGTTTTCAGTGAAACGCCCCTTTAAATCTCAGAGTGAGTGGACTTAAAGAACCATCCTGATCCATTTTTTCATCCATCCAGACTGCAGGAGTGCAAACAGAGCGTCTCCAGACTTGTAATGCAACATACTTGAATAATTCAAACACACAAGGCCATTGAACAGAGTTTTGTCCACTTTAACTCTACTTGATTTTGTTGTCTGGTTCTTACAGATTAGTCTGGATTGTCTATTTCTACTTCAGGTCATTTCTTCTAGCACGTTTTTATTCAAATCTGAATTTTGTGTTCTGTTCAAAACGGGGGTTTTCCCGGTTGATGTCAGGGATTCAGGTAAATCCAGTCAACCTGCTATCCTACAACTGATTCCAGTCATGAAATAATAATATTTTTGGAGGGTGGGTGGGGATTTCTTGACCTCTATGTATTTCAGATTCATTTATTATTTTTAGATTATTTTGAGCGTTTTCCATATAAATAGAAACCACGGGATTGTGAGTTAGCAACGTAGTCATCATTATTTGTGTTATTGTTTGTTAAAAATGTTTAAAGATGTTCTTTTTTTTTTTTAAACTATACCTCTTAAAATATTAGAATTTAGTTTTTTTCGAGATCATGTAGCTTATGTTTGAGTAGCACAAATAGTTGGTTTTCTTTACTTGAATGAAGAAGTAGAAGAAAGTGAGAAATTTCTTTAAAAAAAAACAAAAACACTGGCTACATTTTGTAAAAACACACCATGTTACCAGGGTTTTGCATGTTCTTGAAAAAAAAATCACATTTTCATGAGTAATATTAAAATATATTATTATTTTATGTTGCAAAATGACTTGATTTGAACTTTTTTTTTTTTAAATCCCACAAATTTCTGTTAAAAGACACAAAACTGGTTAAATGTAAGGTTTCTGACATATAACACCTGTTCATATAATTGTAAAACGTAAAAGTTTATTTAAATGACATCGGTGTGTTACTGATGCAGAAGCATGATCGACACAACTGTGTGCCAAAACGATAAAGAGGAGGCATCGATCCTGATAAATAATCACACCATTAAGAACGTGTACAGTTTTATAGCGTGTCAAAATGTTGTGTACAGAATTTACTGAAGCAACGCTGCATATTTGATCTGTTCTAAGTTACTGTTTTGTTGTATGTAAGGAGCTTTGTTTCTGTTCTGTACTGAAGCAGTGTATAATTGCTTATTGCAGGTATTTCTTCTATTATTATTTTTTTGACAGTTTTAACGATAACAGACGCTCAGCCATTCCAAAGGATTTACGATTTGCTATAAATGTGCTGCTTCCATCGACCTAATGCGTTTTTGTAGGTTATGGATTGAAGTTTGTTCTGACTCTGAGGTGTGCACACGGTACGTTTTGTTTCTTTCATTCTCCTGCATTGTTTGGGCTCTGTGCAGCCGATTTGAATGATGAAGTTACAGAGCATGTCTTCCCTCGTGACAAGGCCTGGAGCTTTTTTTTTTTTTTTTTAAGTAGGGGTATTATTTTTTTAGGAAGCAGCCATAGATTTATAGACTGGTTTTTGATTGTTGTTACCAAAGGCTTGGGAAGGAGACACGAATGTCGCCGTAGGTTTGAATCCAGCGTTTGTACCGATGGGTTCAGCTTTACGTGCTGTTGATATGTGGATGTTGTGCTTGACTCGGACCTTTTCTACATCTCAAGAATCCACTTTGCTATAACTTTTTTACTTTTAAAAAGTAACTTGAATGAACAAAAGTCGTTCAGTCATTCGAGCAAACAAACTCAGAAAGAGTCTAAAAGCATCGGAGCAGTGAGAAGACAGAAATCTGTTGGAACACTTGACACTGTGCAGCATCTGCTCCTTACTGTAGAGAAAGTCTGTTGGATATTGTTGCCCTTAAAGGATTAGTTTGTTCCAGGAGGTTCTGCAGCTCGCAGCGCTGCCAGTGACCTCACCGACAAATAGAAAACCTTCCACCAGCTTTTGGGTTTGGTTTCCTGTACCTGTTTGTCTTCAATGTACCTCCTCAGTGTAATGTTGCTCTCTTGATACCTCTGTGTGATTTTCCTCACCATCAGTTGCCTGTTGTAGTGACTCCATGGTGCTGCTTCCCTGCTTCTAGCACCAGTATAATCTGTTCTGTAAATAACTCTCAACTCAGCTATGGCCAGTACATTCTCCTTTTGACCTCATTTAAACCTTCAGGTGTCTGAAATATTTTTATTTCCTCTCTCTCAGCAAACCAAAATCACTACATTCAAGTATTACAGTTGTACAGTTCCTTGACTTCTACACACATTTTAATGTGCTGGTCTTAGCTGCTCTGTTGTACCTTTTTATGGCATTATTTTTTACATGTCAGACAATATATTGTGACCATGTCCTATGCAAATACGAAAAATAACAGATTGTTGAGTAATGTATGTTGTCATAACTTGTATGCATGATATAGTGAGGTTTACATTTGGAAATAAATTCATAAAATAAATGAACGTTCTTTGCTTTCGCCTGTTTTCTGCAATAATGTGAGACTTGCTCAGCAACATCGTTCTGCTAGCTTAATGCATGCTAGTTAGCATCACTCAAGACAATGATGCTGATGTTTTAAAGTGTGTTATGAGGGAAATTTATGAACAATTATTATTTTATCTGTTTTAGGAACAACTTCAACTGACCAAATTTCAACAGCTTGAATTTCCAGAAACAGTTTAGCTCTGACTGGAAAGACAAGTCTGAGTGATGCTAACACCAAAATAGATTACTGCTGTCCTAAAACTATTCCCTTCTTAAACATTTTATACCAGTTAAAGTCAACATTTTTTGTAAATAAAATAGCTGTTACACATTACACCTTTATTAACAAACAATTCCATGGTTATTTGCAAATGCAGTTAGCGTTAGCAGCAGCTAGCTGTAGCATATCCATAGCAAGCAGACCAGGATGCTTCAGGCAGCTTAATTTATGTTGAAATAACTATAATAGATCCAGTAGTATAAAATATATAACAACATTCACATGAAAGGTCTTGATTATAAAGTTGTTTTAAGACAACAGCAATCCACATTTGGTCCAGGATTAGCATTTAGCATGTCAATCCGGTCAGAACCTGTTTTAATTTCTCCATTTTGAGGTAATTCAAAGAGCTGTCTACAATGGTAAAATGTTACTTATTTACAATAATCTCTTTAATCATAGCTTCCATTTAATTCCCTAAAATACTATTTACCACACCTAAACATGGTTAACTTTCTATATAAAAGTCCTCTCTGTTTTTTGCTAACATTAGCCAGTGTGTGTACTTATAATAAAAGTTACAAAGACCCTTGAACTGAATAAGTTAATGGACACAAATTTATTGTTGTCACTGGTAACTGTAATGTTTAATGTTTTTGAAAGTATTGCTTTAAAAAATATGTTGCTTATTTGTAACGGTCAAGTTGTTCTTCATAACTGCAGCACAGCACATTAAAAAAGCAAAGTGATATTTCACACTATTAAATTGCCTTTTCTCACAAGCCTGTATAATTCTTGCAACAGGAAGTTCACGTTGTTCCCACATTTCACACATCATGCAAATATTTACTGTAACTGCTGGGGTATCAACACGGGGCGGGGCATCAAATTGCAGGGGACTCCTTCCTTCCTGGTTGTGTTTCAGGTCAAACAGGCGGAGTGAAGTTTGCTGCACAAACAAGACCAAATTGCCACTGCAGAGAAACAGATGATTCACTACAGAGTGCCGCACTTTTCTTTTTGCTTTCAGTCCATCTCTCCTTCATTTGGCCACCACTAGAGATGACAGGCGTGGCCTTTCCTGTTCAGATGTAATGCAGAGTGAGGCAGGAAGAAATAAAATGGATGTGCGCAGTAAAATGCTCAATGAGGAGTCTCTGGGCTGTAGCTGTAGACCTCCTGTCTCCAGGCAGGTTGGAGCCACACAAGACAAGCTGTCACCCCTGGCACCACCACACAATGCTGGGGCACGACAGACGGCATCTTCCTATTTGGTGGCAAACAAAATATATATTTTTTTATTTCTGTAAATGATACCAAATATGCAAATCTTGCATTTTTGTTCTTGGCCAGGTTGTGAAACTTCAGGTCACGCAACAGTGACGTCCTTCAGCAGACCACCGGATGAAATCATTCAGTCACATCTCGCTGCGTTACGAAACAGACACGTGTTGTGTGGGCGAGGAGTTTCATACCTTTTAATTGCATGTTTACTACCAAGATGACACACTTTCTTTTTTAGTGAGGCATATTGCTGCAGATGCAGGGCAAAGTACAGACATTTATATATACGAGTGGTGGGAACACATCTCTGCTGGTATCGCCCTGCAGACAGGATGTGGGGGCGGAGGAGGTGGTTTCGCTTTGACTGATTTATCTCCTCAGTCACACTTCTACTTTGGATTATTAGCACTCAGGTTCCAGGTACGGTGTTGGAACTTGGGTTTACAATCAGAGGAATACAGGAGAGTGAGGGGGTGCCAATCTAGTCACACTCAAAAGTCTAAAGAGTGGGAGGCTCTGCAGGCAGGAAAGGGTCTGCGCTCCACTGAGGTGTGTGTGGGCAACGCTTTGAGAATCAGTGGAATTACTCCACGGGAAAAAGTAAAAATAAAAAGGGAAGAGAGATGGTCAGCGGCCTCAGCGGTAGAGGTCTTAATCACACTGAAGCCTGTGTGTTCGCACCTCTATCTAAGCCAACCTCCAGAAGGCAGAATGAAGGGCCATGTGATGCCACCCACTCTCAAGTGCACTGCACGGGCTGGCGTTAGGTCTTGCAGAGCGGGTTGGACGAGAGCAGATATTGGAGGCTGGCACTGGCTGAGAACAAGGCTTAGCTATGGGAGGTTGGTGGGTGGGCGAGGGGGAGGGAGGGAATGAAGGGGATTGGCATACCACTCAGCAGCAAAAGCATCAAACACAGCCATCCTACTGAAAACAGACCTCTCAGGAAGAGAGGATCTACTGAAGAGGAAGAAAGGAAATATTCATTTCCCAGAACCACAGAGGAGCGTAATCATTCCACATTTTAATTTGAGTGTTTTACAGTAATTAGGCATAAAAACTGCATTATACACAGACTGTGATTAAATTTAGGGATTTCTGGGGTGATTTTTGATTACCGGTACTTGTTTTTGCCCTTCTGTTGATCCTTGTTTTCGGTTTATTTATCTTGTTCCTTTGCTCCTTGCACATATATTCCTAATCTGTATTCACTCACCTGCTCCTCGTTTAATAATTATCCCTCAGTGTAAATCTGTCCCTCAGTGATTTGTCAGGTCATCTGTTGCTAACCTGCTTTTGCTAATCCCCGTAGCGTCTTCCTGCCTGCTCCATCCCTGGTGAGTTTTTGTAGTTTACATCTGCCAGTACAAATTTGATTTGTTCATTGATTCAACATTTTGGATTACACCTGCATTCTTGCACGCTTGGGTCCTACTCACCAACATTTGTCATGCTGTCATCAATTTGCTGACTTACAGCCAGCTATGCCTCCAAATCCAAGGCTATGTTTTTCGACAGGAATAGGGTGGATTGCCAACTCCAGGTTTGGGATGAGGTCCCACCTCAAGTGGAGGAGCAGGCGATCGCCTCGCAGCGTCTGCAGTAATGAGGATCCTGTTTGTTGTAGTGAAAAGGGAGCTAAGGCATAACATTTCCCACGCAGAATGTCCAGGCTCAGCCTTAGAGTGAAGAGTGAGGAGCTCAGACATCTGGGAGGGACTCGGAGTAAAACCGCTGCTCCTCCACGTCGAGAGGAGCCAGCTGAGGTGGTTCGGGTATTTGATCAGGATGGTCCCTGGACGCCTCTTTAGGGGGATTTGTCGAATGCTGGCAATAAGCCCTTGGGTTGACCCAGGACAAGATGGAAGGATTACATCTCCAGGCTGGAATCCCACTAGAGAAGCTGGTGGAGGTGACTAGAAGAGGACAGTCTGGTCCTCCTTATATGACCCAGAGAAGACAATGAGTATAGGTAGGACCTTTGATGAGACATTGTCTGAATGGGAGCAAATGTGCACCAAATCATGCACATCACTAGCATGACTAATGACTGATATGCATGTGCTTAGTGAATCAACGAATTTAAAAATAAACCCCTTGATGTGCTAATAACATGCTAAATGGCTCTTTCTACCTACACAGAGGACGATGCACCAAAGACTTCCAAAAAAATTTAATTTTTTTCGACCACAGAACTGTTTTACTTATCTTTGCTTTACCCATCATGAGCTCAGAACTAAATAATGTGCAAAAATCTATAGATTTAAAATAATGTAGGTTTAGTCAGGAAAAGGTTCCAATGTTATGAATGCAGCCCTGCATCTCCTGTCCTCTGCAGAAATACTGGAGGCTGTTTGTGGCGAGCATGAGGCTGAAAGCTGGGAATTAGAGGACTATTTTGTGACACAGCGCAGGAACCGCTAAGTTATTTTAAGTGAAAAAGACCAAGAAGATTCAGGACTTTAGGAGGACTAGCAGAAAAGCACGACCTGTTTCTGCAACCTTTTGTTGTGGCAGCAGCATCAGGACAATTTACTCAAAGAAACTGAACAAACTTGTATTAAAAAGCTGCTCTGAAGCATCAAGGCTGCTCAGTTTATTCATCATCGTCTGTTTTTACACACTAGTGCACGTTTGGATCTTATAGCTTCACTGACATTTGTTTTTGACTCCATGTTCTGCAAGAACGTAATAAAATATGACAATTATATTTTCCTGTTTGCATTTTTATAACTGTTATTTATTAATAGCTGAAGTCTTTCACCAACCTTTTATTTTAAAGTGTTGCAAACTTCATAAACCAGCATGCCAAAACATTATGACCACTGACAAATAAAGAGAATAACGACATTCATCTTGTTCTAGCTCAGTGTTCCTTGTTTTAAAGGATTAATTTAAAACTGATAATAAATGAATCTTTTAAAATCCTGTCGGCTGTTTAATACCACTCGTCTTAATGAGCTCACTGAGTAATCCTCTTCATTTAACTGTTATTTTTTCACAGTTTGATGTCAGTCATCCTGCCAACAACGTGTCTCAGAGGAATATGTTGCAGCTCTCAGCCTGGAATGCTTTTCTACTTGGCAGCTCACTTTACAGCCTCAACTCTTGTGACCCCCAAACCAATTTTAGTGAGAAAAATTTCTCCTCATTCTACTTTGTTTGACTCATCCTAAAAAGCCCACTAATTATCCGTTTCCAGCGCACACCCTAGTTTAAGGGGGCTGTTTTTGGTATTTAAACCAAATTGGATCCTTTACCCCCACTCTCACAAATAAACATAAATAAAATGATTTTAAACCATAAAGGTTTATAAAACAGCAAACAAAAGTTTAAAATAATTAAATTTAAATGTTGAATTAAACTCTTTTGAGGTGGGGTTAAATTTAAGAACGTAATATCTTAGCAGTTTTAGGTAGCGATTGGAGTAAATTCAGTTAGCATTCTGACCTGCTAGATAAGCTAATGGCTAATGACTAGCCCGAGAGTGGCAAAGACTATCATGTCTATCATCTTAAAAGAAATCTAGTCTTAGAGGTTTTTTAACTCTTCATGCTAACACTGCTTATGTCTGTGATTCACAATTTCAACTCATAGAATTGTGCCACTGGGCTGCGTGGTGCAGCTGGTAGCACCGTTAGCACCATTAGCATGTGCTCCCGTTGCATGCCTGGGTTTCCCCCGCAGATCACATCATGCCTGATAGGTTAAAAACTGTATGTCGCTTTGGATAAAAGTGTCTGTCAAATAAATAAACATAAACATAATTTTATTTTTCTTTGCTAGCATAAATAACAAAAGCAGCAGCTTTGTAGCCACAGCTAATTCAGTGAAGCCTGTTGTTTTCTGTAAGAATAACACTCTGATATAAAATAAATGTTTAAAAAAATGACCTGCTTTAAGGGACATGGTTCAATATTTTAATAAAAGTAATCCTGCATGTTCAGTTTGTTTAGGTTAATGAGTGATGAAGCATTTTAAATCAAAAAGAATGAGGCCACCCATGTATCATTCCATTATCCTGAACAGGCTGTGAGCTGTAAAATGTTCTGCAATTCGGGAACGAATTTCCCGCGCTGTCCTACGGATGTGATGTCAACTGACGCTGCTGCGCGTTCTGGAAGCTAAAAAAGTAATAATAAATGTATATCCAGTAGGTGGCAGTATTACACTGTTGTGTTGTGTTGCTGGTCAATGGCGGACTTCCTTCGTCTGAATCAGTGGTTTTTCCTCATCAAACTGGTGTTATTTGGCAGCGTTTATGGAGCTGAAAACCTCTCTGATGGATTATAGGGTTTCTCAGAGCTAAAGGTGCTGTTATAGGCGACCGCACAGCAATCTGTCGATGTTTATGGGTCTCGGGACGATAGGCCTCAAATCCCTGACTGTTTCCTGGACCTCAGTCCGCTTACATTGCAACTAAGGCGGTTCTGCTGTGCACGCTCCTCCGGAGCGCCACTCCGTGATGCAAACTTGAGAAATCTAGGGTGATGTATGCAGCGGGACATGCCTCTATCACCCTAGATTTCTCAAACTCACCTGTGGGAGTCAGAGAACACCGACTGATTAAAACTTTCAGCTATACGGGCAGCGGTGGAAGGACGAACATAGCAAAATTAGCTCTGTTGGATCGCCCCCGCTTTCGGACCCTGTGTGTGTGTGTGTGTGGCATTGTTTTACCATATTTCATTTTGTATTAATAAAATGTATTTTTATTTATGGAATCATGTCTCTGGCTGCCTTTGGTTGAACCCTTATGAGATAATTAAGAAGTTTGTGCGCGCTCCCGTTCAAGGCTGCAGTTATTTGCAGAGCCAGGCGTGGCGATCGTGAGCTTCGTTTCTTATTCTTGAACCATGTCCCTTTAAGTTGTTTTAAGATCTTAGCTCTGCTCAGACTAGCTTATCAATCGAGCTAGCGGTAATCTGCATTTTTCCAAACTGAGGTCATTCAAAGAGCTTGGCATTTATTCTTCATAACGTTTTTACAGAAACCCACTTCTAAAGATCTGGATTCCAAAGAACACATTTTTGCTGAGGAGGCCCAATTATTATTATTATTACCACCCAAAAAACCTTTTGGAAACATAATCAGTTAATTGTTTTCACCTTTATTAAAACCAACCGGCCTGATTAGTCACTTTTACTATGAAAAATAACTTATGTATAAGGACGGTGCCTCCATGAAATAATCGACACATCAACTCAAAACAAGAGTGAATACCAACAGTTTATACATTAGAGTAATGGTGACCAAGATCTAAAACACACTAGTTGGTGTTTTTAAAGAGGCTAAATCATTGAGTTATATTTTGTTTTTAAAGTTTATTTTGACTTAATTTTAATTTTAGACTGGGTGTAGGCTATAGTTTTACATACATATGACTGTATGAGTAGTTTCAACATGAGCCTGCAAAGTTTTTTTTGTCTGAAATTAGAACTTTTAAAACTGAAGACTTAACTTTTGCATTTAAACAAATCTGTGTGATGCAAGAACTCAGGCATCATTGAAATGTAGGAGTAATGAGATGTTGATTCGTCTAAAACTGATGGGTAATTTAAAGCACTGTTGATGACGAAACAGTCTGAATATCAGACAAATATATAAAAAACATATTGGTTTAAATGTGAATTAAATTATTAAGTAGTTCCAAACTATTATTGGCTGATTTTTGTCCTCATTAGAAAGTTAAACGATTAAAATAAACGGGTTAAAAAAAAGTGTAAACTAGTGCAGATTCTTTTAAAAAAGGCTAAACTTATCAAGCTGAAGCTGAGAAATACGTTTTCAGTTTTTCTGCAGCAAAACAAAATGACACAGACACACCAGGTTTGTAACAATAAACTATTTGTTTCATATTTACATCTGTACCTAATGTGCAAATTAATAATTTAGTGTAAAACTCTTAAAGGAATACAAAATCATATCTTACAGTTCTAACATGGTGAGAGTCCATGAACTCTAGTCACATAGAAACAAAGAGGAGCAACACTGCAGTGCGTACAGGAGAGAGAGAGAGAGAGAGAGAGAGAGAGAGAGAGAGAGAGACCGAAGCAAACCGGGGGAGCAGTGGACATCCTTGGCCAGGACACACTTTAAGGACAGCATGGTAAGTTATCCAAGCATCACCAGGACAAACAGCAACACAAACATCGCATCTTTACAGAAGTCATGGCAAAATGAGAGGAAAGCACTCGGAGACCTTGGGTTTTTTTTGTGTTATTTTTTAAAATCCCACTGATTGATTAAAGCACTAACAATCACAAAGGCTTGAAGGTGCTCGTAGCAGCAGGTGCTTCTTTAAAACAGCCTCTAAGATACGAAAGAAAGTCAATCTCACATTGGACTTCTTTACACTGCAGGTCACCACGTTGGTGCTGCTAGCATGATTTGTTGGTGTGTGTGTGTTTGGGGGGGGGGGGGGGGGG
>SSNR01000001.1:3358649-3395914 GCA_006937965.1 Callopanchax toddi
CACGACTCACATTTCACCTCATCTAGCACGAGTCCTCATCAAAACACACAAATCTGAGAAGCAGCTCAACTGAAACGACATTATTTGGTGTTTGGCACAGAAGAGTTAGAAAACTTGGGTTGTAATTTTTTTTGTATTCTTTAAAATAAAGCCGGCTTGGCAGTGCTTGTGGACTTTAGGAGGTTGACAACATGCAAAGATGTCTCTCACGAGACGTGGCGAAGAACAAAAACGACAGTTAACAGGTGACGGCTCATACCCTAATCCGGCGTTACGATCTAAAAGGTGTACACACTTTTAATTCCTGTATTTCAAATTTTACAAAAAAAAAAAAAAAAACCCACACCGCGACATTCTTTTACAATTTACAAGACACAGTTAACCTACAGTATCCAGAACATTGGTGCATAGACAAAATCGGGAGAGTGTAGCAAAAAAATCACCAATTTATTGCTTTAAAGTCTAATGTGAACCCTCCTCCTCCTCCTATTTAATTTCTTTTGATTGCAAAACAACTACAAACATCCCGTAGAGACTTCGAAGATCCAGGCAGAGGTATTGCATTCAAACTGATTAAAAGAGCTAAAATGTTCCTTCCTGATGAGATGAAAATCTTTAGTTCTTCAAAAAAAATAAAGACCTTTCCATCACATACAGAGAATTACATCACAGAGAGATAACTTTTACTCTAAAACAAGTAAAAGACTAGATTCAATAAGACAGGAAATAAAAGAAACTAAAATCTGGCCAAAGCTGCTCACTGTTTCAAGTTCTGCTTCCTCCCAGCAGAAAACAAGAACCTTTACTAACAAGGGGAAGGTGACGAGAACACATGAGCATTATTCGATAAACTGGAAAAATGTTCGCGATTGGATTAGTTCTGAGTGCAGATGGTGTTGTTCCCTCGAGTCTCCTGCAGGCCGTGTTGTGGCTGAAGAGGCGGTGATGGCTATACAGGCCTCTGCACTTTGCCCTCTCTCTCCCTGCGTTTCAGTTCCTCCCTGTAGCAGTAGGAGCAGTAGTTGTCCGTCTCCGGCCTCCCGTAGAAGGAGCAGTTGTCCCTCTTGCAGCGGCGCTGCTGAAAGCAGTACAAAGGGCTTCCAGAGCTCCGCCCTTTGGTTTTGTCTTGGCCGAGCCAGCTGTGAGACAAGTTGTCCTCGTCAGCGAACTCGAGGCAGTCCTGAATGTCTCCCGTGTTGAATCCGTTGGTGTAGGTGTGGGACTTGTGATCGCCGGGCATGTTGTAGGCCAGGGTCTCCATGGTGTTAACGGTGCGGACCCCCGACAGCCGGGCCGGGCTGTAACTCTGGGATGAGAGGGTGCGGTTCTGTTGGGGGTAGGTGGCGCATGTCTTTAGGGTGCCCACCACAGGCTTGTAGGGCTCATCTTGGAAGATGGAGGATTGCACGTTGACATCTTGTAAATGAATGACGCTGTGCCTCTGGATGGGCGGCGTATGGCTGTAATGGGCAGACACGGGGACGGGCCCGGGTCTCTTAGCACCAATGCTGGGGGAGGAGTAAGGCGCAGGGGCTGTGACCGGGTGAGAGACGTGGTGCGAGGTTGTAGGTGGGGTGAGGGGAGGGACGGGGGGAGAAATGAGAGCGGCTACAGGTGTGGGGCTGTTTCTGCCCTGAGTCTTGAGACCCAGCAGGGGCAGAGGGTTGTTGTAGGTGTGATGGGGCAGGATGGGAGAGCAGCTCTCCGGAGGCGAGCTGTCCGACCTCTCCCTCTGGAAGACGCTCTCGTGCTCCGGCTTTTTCACCACCGTGTCGTTGGTGACGGGGGGCTTCTTTTCGGCCTCCTTCCTTTTCTGCTCCTGCTCTTGGCTGAAGCGCTCCTGGGCGTTCGTCAGATAGTAGCTGATCATCTCCTCGTGGAACTGGTGTCGATGGCTGGTGAGCAGGAGTCCTGCAAAGATAAACTTGCGCTCCCCCTGCATGGCGGCTCGCAGGATGTTGAGGCTGAGCTTGACATCTGTGCTGTACTTCCAGCTTTCCAGGGTCTTGTCCCCGGAGCCTTTCCCTGCACTGTCCTGTCTCTCGGTTGGGGAGGAGCTGGAGGGTCTGTCACCGTCTGTAGGGGAGGGACTGGTGGCTTTCTCGGAGGAGGTGGAGCTGGTTGAGTGGCCCGACTCCTCCTTGCTGCCCTTGTTTGATTTTGACTCCTTCTTCTTCGTCTTTTCCCCTCCATTCTCCCCGTTACGACCTGAGCCAGAGTTGGACTTGTTCATTTTGCCATGCACGAGCCCCCCGAGACCTCCCATGTTCTTCTTCAGCTTGATCCCAAGAGTCTTGCTAAAGCTTCCGAGTCTGTTGGCTACAGAATCGGTCCGACTCTTGTCCTTTTCCTTGCGCTGCTTGTCTTTGTCCTTCTCCTTGCTGGGCTTGCCGGTGTTGACGTTAGAGTTGCTGCCGACAGACTCGCGGTCAGAGTCCATGGACTCAGCGAGAGACTGGACATCCTCACCTGCAGAGGCTGTGGGAGACTCTGGCTGAGCCAAGGGAGCCTGAACGAAAAGAAGAAAAACTGCTTTAGAAGCGTGGTTTAACAAACACCCTCCACATACAGTAAACTCTCTCAAAAAAATGTTCAGAACTTAATTACCCATATTTGATGACTCATAAACAGCACATCCACAAATGTGAGGGACTTCTGACTCTAATTAAAACCAACTGATTGGACTCTGGGGTTTCGAGAACATCTGGATCGAGTGAGTCCCTCTGAAGCTAAATTAACCGTGACGAACACGACGCACATGCGAGGAGAGAAACGTACCCTTGTTTCAGATGGGATTCGGATCCATGTTACATTCATGTAGTTGTGCAGCAGGTTGAGTTTGGCCTCCAGAGACAAGATCAGGCTACAGAAAAAAAAAAAAGAAAAAAAAAACACACGGATTTAAATGTTTAAGGGTAAAATGTCACATGACAGCGTTTCTTTTATACAATACATGCATTGTGGGAAACATATTTAGATGTATAGAGGTGCTTTTCTACTTCATTGTTCATATTGCAGCTTGTTAAAGGATACCGTAATTTCCGGACTATAAAGCGCACCTAATTATAAGCCGCAGCAGCTAAATTTGGGGGAAATTGCAGATTTGTCCACACATAAGCCGCACCGGAATATAAGCCGCGGGTGTTTTAATGCTAATGCAGCAGGGGGGCTGAGGGGGGAGGGAGAGGTGTGGAGAGCAGTTGTCTGGCTGCCACTTGGGTGAGGAATCCGTTGGAGGTGTGAATGGCTGTTTTTCAATAGGATGAGTTGAAACATTAAAGATAACAAAAGAAGTCAAACTGCCTTCATTGTCAAAGGTGCAGCTGTGCAAAAGGGCGGGGCCATCAGTTTCGAACAGACCACTTGTCAGTGTTAATTAGTTGCAGAATGTTGCAAAAACAAAGAAAACACGTAGGAAAACGGCTCACCAATGAATGGCTCCCATCAAAGAACCATTAGTCCCATCACTACTCCCGACTCACGTCTGTGTAATCCTGCACGTAGTCAACAGGGCGACCACCACCCCCATACCCCCCTTATACCGCCATTGGGTAATCTTTCGTGAAAAGCACATGATTGCGCAACCAGAGGTAGCGCTAGACTTTTTAGTTTTTAGTCATCTCATCGGGATCTCTGGCAAGAACCTCCAGAGACTACAGTACATCCAGAACAGCGCTGCCAGGATCCTGATGAGGGTGCGCAAGCATGAGCACATCACCCCCATTCTGAAAGCACTTCACTGGCTCCCTGTCCCACTTAGAATAGAATACAAACTCTGCCTCCTCTCCCACCAGTGCATTTACGGTCAAGCCCCCCACTACCTAAAGGAACTCCTCACTTCCCCGACCACACGCATCCTTCGCTCCGTAAAAGCGAACACGCTTCAAACCCCCAGAACCAAGCTCTGCAGCATGGGAGATCGGGCTTTTTCCTCTGCTGCTCCGAGGTTGTGGAACTCCCTCCCTGTCCACTTAAGGTCTCCACAAACTGTGGATGCTTTTAAACAGAACCTGAAAACCTACCTTTTTAGAAAAGCTTTTTGTTAGTTTTATTCTGTAGCCGCCCCTTTTACTTTTTTAAACTTGTTTTATGAGTGTTGACTCAGCTATTTTAACCTTCTCCGCTGTAGCACTTTGAGATTGCAAAATATAAAGTGCAATATAAGTTAAATTTATTATTATTATTATTATTATTATTATTATTATTATTTGACTCACAGGGTTAAAAAAAATCCAGTCATAATCTATTTTTATCCGTCACATTAATTTTACACTTATTACATTTTCAATAGCATTATTACTCTAACACTGGGCCCATTTAGCACACAAATCCATAAAATTAGACTCTAAATTAGTCGATCAGCCAGTCATCATATAGAAATTCCCAAAAACTCCGTTTGGAGTCGAGCTCAGCGCAGCAGCAGGTGAGGTGATCCTCTGTGCGCTCCGCGGGACTCTGATTACCGTGTAATATTAACGTTCATTATGAGATCATGAGAGAGATGAGGGGTTCACATATTTTCATTGAGATACTCAGGGGAAACCTGGTGCTGATGTTTAATGCGGACCTCCTCGTAGGTTAGTGGGCGTTTGGAGTCCAGTTCTATGTGCGCGCAGCTCGCAGAGCAGATTTTGCGTGTCAACAAGCGTCCACAGCCTATGAACGCTAGTCCGAGAGCGCATTACAACAGAAAGTGTAGTTAGTCTGCATCTGA
The DNA here is from genome assembly GCA_006937965.1 of Callopanchax toddi. NCBI lineage: Eukaryota > Metazoa > Chordata > Actinopteri > Cyprinodontiformes > Nothobranchiidae > Callopanchax > Callopanchax toddi. The sequence continues at coordinate 3,363,364 of SSNR01000001.1, forward strand.
TCGCACGCTGAGCACCGGATTGCAAAGGGGCATTTGAGCGGATCAGGTCTGCGGCTGTGGAGGCTTGTTGACACGCAAAATCTGCTCCGCGAGCCGCGCGCACATAGAACTGGACTCCAAACACTAACCCGCGAGGAGGTCCGCATTAAACAGCAGCGCCAGGTTTTCCCCTGAGTATTTTAATGAAAAATATGTGAAACCCTCATCTCTCTCATGATCTCATAAGGAACGTTAATATTCTGTAATCAGAGTCCCGCGGAGCGCACAGAGCTGCACCTGCTGCTGCGCTCAACTCCGAACGAAGTTTTTAGAAATTTCTATATGATGACTGGCTGATCGACTAATTTAGTGTCTACCGTAATCCTATGGATTTATGTGCTCATGGGCCCAGTGTTAGATCAATCAAATAATTGGAACAGAGCGATCTGCAGCTTCTAAACAGGTTCTCCAAACCGCGACAGTCAGTGGAGGATGAAAAGATTAGAAACAATTAGAATAATATACAAAAGTAATGAAATAATGCTACTGAAAATGTAATTATTATAATTTTTTAATTAATAAGTGATGGATAAAAATAGATTATGACCGGATTTTTTAAAATCCTGTCAGTCAAAATGACAGGAGGGAAAAAAGTCAACCACTCGGGACAGAGATGACTGTTTGGGAACGCAAAGCGTCCCGTTTATTAACATTTAAAAAACAACAAAAAATCTTTTAATCAATCAATCAAACAAACTTTCACATCTTTGACCTGATGAAACACATTTATGCGTGTAAAAATAAAACAATGCGCTCCCAGCGCAGGTCCTGCAGTCGGCCTACCGTAGTAGCGCAGTATATAACAAAACAAAGCAACGCTTGAAAAGGCAATAACGTTAAAGGGCTAAATTAGTTTTCTTTTTAACAAAATAACCAGCATCTTTTCTGAAAACTGCCAACACAGCTCTAAATGTGCAGTAACGCTGCCGTTTATTTTATCAAAATAACCAGAAAGATCAGTCCCGTGTCATCGTTTTAGTCTGTACTAAAACCCCCAAAGTCCTCGTCGTCAGTGTCTGAAACAAACAGACCCAGAATGGACTCGTCAGCCACTCTTTCTCCTTCAAAACCAACGAACTCCTCTTCCTCGGTGTCTGAATCGAACAGCCTCAGAAGAACGGCTTCAGCTGTCGCGCCATCCTCTTCATCACCGTCACGCAACAGTCCAGCTTTCCGAAACCCGTTGGTGATCGTGGATGTTTTCACACTTTTCCATGCTGTCAGGATCCACTGGCAGACTTGAGCTAAGGTTGCTCTTCGCATGCGACCAGTTTTGGTGAACGATTTCTCGCCGCTGGTCATCCATGCCTCCCACTGAACTCGGAGTGCCACTTTAAAAGCACGATTCACACTAATGTCCAGTGGCTGCAAATGCTTCGTTGTGCCCCCAGGAATCACAGCTGGAATAGAGTTTGTGCTCTTGATGGCTGCTTTCACCGAATCCGTTATATGAGCCCTCATGCTGTCCAGAACGAGCAACGCTTTTTTTTGGTGAAAAAATCCGCCAGGTCGCTTGACGTAGCACTCATTTAGCCATTCCTTCATTATGTTTTCCATCATCCACCCTTTCTGGTTGACTTTTACCAAGATGTCTTTTGGGAATTTTTCTTTTGGCATAGTGATCCTTTTAAAAATCACCATCGGTGGAAGCTTTACTCCAGATGCGGTGCAGCCCAGAACACAAGTGAAATTTGTTCTCTCGTGGCCGGTTGTTCTCAGTGTGATGGACGATTCACCTTTCTTGTTTACAGTCCTTGTAAGAGGCAGGTCAAAGGACAGAGGCACTTCATCCATGTTGATGATCTCGTCCGGTCCGATGGAATGTTCATTCATCTTTTTCTGTGTAAATTCGCGGAAGTTCGCTATTTTCTCCTCGTGGTCTGGAGGGAGTTGCTGACACAGAGTCGTCCGTGCCCTGATGGACAGTCCTTTTCGTCTCATAAATCTGAGACACCATGATGGTCCACCAATAAAATCTTCAATATTCATTTCATTGGCGGTTGTTTTGGCTTTCAGTCGGATCTGCACGGTGGAAACACCCCGGCCGTCTGCTCTCTGCGTGTTCACCCAGTCTTCAAGAAAGTTTTCAAGCTCTGGCCATCTGCTTTTCTTACCTCTAAAGGATTTTTTGGTCTTTTTGCATTGACCCAGTTCTTCACGCTGTCGTCTCCAACGTCTCACCATTGACTCATTGATGCCAAGGGTACGCGCAGCAGCTCTATTTCCGTCTTTCACAGCCAGATCAATTGCCTTTAAATTAAAAGCAGCATCATATGCAGTTCTCCGTTTGTTTTCCATACTTCCTCTGTCTCGCTCTCCTACTCTGTTATGCTCTCGTTGCTTTGTGTTGCTCTATTTATTTGGCACGAACTGTCCCGCCTCTTCTCTGGTGTTTCCTTGATAGTGCGCCCCTGCTGGCCGTTAAAAAACCAACAGATAAGCCGCACCATTGTAAAAGCCGCAGGGTCCATGGCAAGTGAAAAAAGTAGCGGCTTATAGTCCGGAAATTACGGTAATCTGAACCCCTGACTTAAGGAATGTGAAACTGAACCCCTTAAATAAGCCCTTTGCTAAACTCAAGAGGGTGTTCCTGCTTTTTCTGAGGCCATTCCCTGGAAACACGACGGATGCCTGACGTGACTCACAATTTGTTCTCTCCCTGCTCGATGTTTGAAGTCTCATAATCTGAGTTAAATCCTGCACACAGAGCCCTTTTCTGGACTGACGGATCTGCCTCCGCCTGCAGTTTGCACCCACTCACCCGATGTGGAGCTGCTTTTTACAACGAGCACCTTCATGTGAAATTTTTTAAATACTCCAATAAGCATCACCAGGTGAGCTTACTTGGCTAGCTTGGTGTTATCGTTGTCATCCCTTCCCCACTCCCAATCTTTGCCGGGATCCACGGCAAAATGGAGCGCCAGCAGCTTGTGCTCGGAGTCGGTCAGAGGGATAACAGCTGGAAGAGAGAGGGTGCATCAGTTAGCTTCATCAACACAGACGGGATCGAAAAGCCACGAAAATGACACTCAGTCTAGAAAAACTCCAAGGTAGTTATCCCCACATTCCTGTCTGATGGGATACCGAAAAGTGACCGTGACCAGTAATCATACAAACTCATCCCACTGTTAAAGGAATTAAGTCAAACTGGATTTGTTTGTTTTCCTCAGAAAGTTAAATTAGTCTGAACGGATGTGCCCAGAGTTCCCAGTACGACCGGTTTGTCAAGAAGACGTTCCAGAATCAAAACCGAACTTTCTGATATCCGAGCTTCTTAACCTGCACAAACGACTCAGACCAGACTGTTTTCATCAGGAATGAGTCGGAGTCTCTGTTACGCTGCGGTTTGACAAATTAAATAGAGGCTGAACATTATGGTGGCCCACAGACGCAAAATGCAAAAGGTAAAATTTAGACAAAAATAACTTGATTTGAAATTAAAAAAAACAATAAATAAACAGAAAACAACGTTTCACAAACTCAATTTAAACAAAATCCACATTTTTTCTTTTAGAAAACGTCACCAAAAATGAAAATATACATTTTAATGAAGTCATATTTTAAAGGCATACTCAGTAGCCAGGTAAACAATGTAGCTTTTAACGTTTTTTTTTTAAAAGTCTCTTAACAACGTTTTAATATAGTATAGCCATAAATATATCGTGGAGATTTAAAAACCCACGAAAGAAATCAATAAAGTGATTGTCCCGCAGTTCTCTAAAAACTTCAGCCAATCCTATCGTGGACAATCCAGCTGTCTGTCTGCCGCATTTCCTCACTGCTTGGATTGGCATTAATCCGCCCGGACACATTTTGGGGCAGAACATCCCGGAAGTGAAAGTGAAAGTAGAAGTAGGACAGAGAGCCTGCGGGTGATTCCATTTTAAGATAAAAATACTAGAGTCCCCCCCAAAAAACACCTTTTCAGCTAGCAGAAAACTAAAAACGTTTGGAGGTGAAAAGAGGAAAAGCTGGGGGAACGTTTCTACGGCTGGAGTTAGACTCTGCTTTGTCACCTTTGCAAACCGTGGTCCTATGTCGGCGGGAGGCTGGCGAATGGATTTTATCTAAAGGGAGGGGTGAGTTCACCGAGACGTGTTTCTGTAAACTAGCTAGGAGACCTCGTTTGTTTACCTGGCTACTGAGTATGCCTTTAAATTTTTACCTGTATTTAAAAACAAAATAGGTTTTAGTTCAGTTTTGTAATTTATTTATTTTGTTTTATTCTAAAAAAAAAAAAAGACCCATTTGGTTTCAGGTCACTTTTTCTTATTGATTCCTTAAATCGTGCTTATATTTTGCTGATGCATTTTGTGATTTAAATATTCTTTTATTAAAACGCTTGCTGGTCTTTTTGTTTCACTCACACATCGCTCTTTTTTTGTTTAGTCATCAGATGCAGTCGTGGAGATTAAAATCTGCAGAAAAGCTGTATTTATTCTGGTCAAAACAAACATAAATGTTCGTTCATCCTCCTGTGATGTGATCAGGAATCAGTGGACACAGAACCTAAAGCATAAAAAGGCTCTCGTCAGGCTCCTGGATGTGGGGGCTGTTGTCCGTGTGACTGTAAAGAGAGAGACAGGATGTTCCGGATGAGGACATTCCTGAAGTTACTGTCGGATCCAGATCTCCTCCTGGTCTCTTCCCTTTTCACTCGGCTGCTGAGCTCTGCAGGCTTCACGGAGACATTAAACCTCAGCAGCAGGTCAAACTCTGCTTCTCGAGTGGTTCCTTTTAATCTGCTTAGCAGCAACATGCTGCTGCAAGTTAGTGTGATCGTACTAAAGTTGCAGCGACAGATTAGAACACTGATGACGAACGAGGTATGTCCAGAAATCCGGCCCGATGTGTCAGGTCTGTCTTTACCCACAAATCACAATCAGGTTTACGCCACCTCCCTAAAATAATGCATGACCAACGCCTGCAGCCGCACAGTTTTACGGTAATAAGTGCAACACAGTGCACAAACAGGAAAAATTATTTTCAGGAAGAAATGTCTTTCCAAGAAGTTTAAACCCAGCAAATCCAGTCAGCCTGAACTCAAACAAACACAAACGGAGAGAAACAGAAAGAGGGAGAGACAGAACCTCCCACTCAGTTCCCGCCCGGGTCATCCAGCAGGCAAGCAGAGGTCTGTGAGGTGGCGTTCCGGCTCCCATGATGCAGCTGTCCTCCCTCCTCGTCATTCCAGAGCGCTGTGTGTGCGGTTGTTCCAGCTTGGTCCAGATTCAGAAACGAAATTCTGCCAGTTGAACTCTGGGGGACCGACGCGTGCTGTAATGTATTTACTATCGCCGTCAGCAGACTGGTTTTGTTGTCCTCAAATGACCAACTCCCATAGCTTATGTGTGGATGACATCATAGCCCTCTGCGGTGTGCAAGCTGTGTACGTAGCTGCTAGCCTGCCCGCTTGTGCTTAGTCGTCAGTTTTACAAGCATACTCTATGTTTCCTAACCCAACTGGAAATACATCTTTTTAAAAAGAATCAATCAAGGGTCAGATCCATTTTTGTTTAACTCCACTAGGAAGTTTTTCTGCAGTCAGATTCAACTGGAGCTGACGGAAAAAAGTCTCATTTAAATTCTTGAGATTGTTCACTGCACAGCTGCAGATTTTCAGAGTCCACAAGTTGTCCGCATAAACATCTCTGACACGTGTAGCGCCCCGATTAGCCGTTTGTCTGGTGCAGCAACTGCAAACCTCACAACGTTTACCCTCGAACAGCAGCAGCACAGAAACAACATCCTGTTAACCCGCTCTAACGCAGAAACACACTGCAGTTTGGTCAACTAACTAGGCTAGTTAACTAGCTAGCTGTTTAATTTACACAAAACAAAGAAAATGTGATTTAAAAATCTGATTTAAGCTCAAATCCAAAGGTTTAGTCGAGCCATTGCTGCTGCTGCTGCACATTAGCAACATTCCCCCCCACCTGATTGACATTTATGGATCATTAACAGGCTGATTTGAGCTGCACTGTTCAAATCATTTCTGCACATATGTGAGAAATAATGTGGTAAAACCCTGAATACATCAAGATGTGACCAGGCTCTTAGCTAGGTGGTCTTCCTCCATCCAGATGGGTGTTAGGAGTTTACTGACTGGATGCCAAAGCAAACCTGGAAGTGTTTGGGTTTTGGGACCAGAGCTTAAAATAGCTCAAGCGTTTTTTTTCCAGAGGGTCAGTCCCTCCCCAGCGCCGTCCGACCACAAAAACACAAACAGGCAGATAAAAGAGCGTGAGCAGCATCTACTGAGGAGCCAGTCATTATCACACAGCAGGTGAGCGGCAGTGGGCTGGACGGGTTCAGAACCCTGCTCTAGAAAACCGTGCTTTTTGGGTCGTGCTCGTAAAAAACTGAAATAAAAGAAAGTTTTGATCTTAAAGCGATAACTCAAAGCTTCAGTCGTCATCAGAGACGACGCCAGCAGCCTATAAAGGCAGCAAAGCAAGGCAGTGTGATTTACTATAATCGTCCTTATAGAGGGACGAAGAAAAGAGCCAGTATTCTCCGACACCTGAACACACACAGGGCCAGCAGAACCGCCGCTGACTGGACGGAAACGAGAGCGATCGTCCACCTGAGACGGCGGTCTGACTGTCAGGGAGGATAGGGACCCTGCCTACAATCTGTGACGTTACGGGTTCTCTGAACTAATTAACACGAAGAGATTAGGTCCGCCTGTCTGGCGTCTGCGCAGAGATATGAACCTCGTATCTCCTTAGAAAACAAAAACATCACTTTATAACACACCAGGCATTAGAAAATCCAAAATAAAGTCAGAATAGAAGAGATTTGCATCTTTGCTGCATAAAGCGAGTTGTCACATGATGCACTAACGCATCACTTTAAGAGTGTTTTCATAACATCCTGAAGAGACTGCAGACTTTGTGATCTTATCACACGAGGACATAGTGTACCAGGATGAAAAAGTACAGCCGTGCAGGCAGGGGTGTTGTGACTGAGCTGCTGCAGGTTGTCTGGACGGAGACACCATCTGGTGGACAAGAGGAGAAACCCCACTCACATAGAGGACTTTAAAGTGCTGCACAGGCATGAAAGGAATGACTTTTAGGATAGTGATGTCGGCTGGTCTAAAGATGAGCAGCATGCATTCAGAAGGGAAAAAAAAAAAAGAAAGCAGGGGAAGAAGGAAATAGTAAGTGTGTCTGTACTTGAGAGCGAGAAATACAGATGGAGACAGATTTGGCCGGCTGCCCACGCAAATGACAAGCGCGTTCCACCCACAGAGCCAGACGCAGGAAGAGTGCCGTGACTACTCGGGCTGGTTGTCAAGGAGATCCGCTCTATTTGTCAATTAAAGGAGCCCCATGTGAGGAATGCTCCGACCTCGAGAATAAGCAATGCGTCCATAGTGGGAGCACTGGCATCTGAATGGGCAAAACAAGACAAAAACAAGAGTCACTCCACACAAGGGAAAATCTGTTCTCCCCCCCTCCGCCACAACATAACGGGATCAATATGCTCCGCAGAGCTCCGTGTCGTCGTCACAGCTAAACTCACGACAGGGACTCCGGGTGAGGAACGAGCCGCTGTTTAACCTTTAACTGTTTTTTCCTCTTTTAACAAGTCAGCAGAAGCAGCGCGTCGGCCACTCCCCGCTCGTTTTAAAAACGGATCACAGGTAATTAGACCGCCGCCTCATACATTATTCACCTCGTGCAGCAGGACAGTCAGACCTTTGCGCCCTCTACGCCGTGAGATTAGAAGCAAAAGTTGCCAACTTTGAAACTTTTACATTTTTTTGGAGCTTACATTGCTCTCGCTGCTGGTCTCTCTGCTCCATCGACACCAGAGCGGAGAAGTGAGCCTGATCGTAGGCTAGGACCAGAGGGGAGCAGTGGCAGCGGCTCGGAGGCACTTCCAGGGGCAGGTAGAGCCCTCCGAACGGGATGGGAGCAAACGCTGTGGGATTCAAACACAACACAGGCTTTGGTTTTACTGTGGAAGATTTAAAAAAAAAAATCACATTTCCTATCGTTAACCCTTCAACTTGAATTCAACGGTTGGGACGTCCCTTCATGTGTAAAATATTTATTTTACATGAACAAACAGGAAGTCAGTATACCCAAATATGGTGTGAGATTTAGACTGTAATAACAAAAATTTGAGGCGGAAGATTGGTTTTTTGTTTGTTTTCCATCCAAAAATAAAGTCAAAATGTCAAATAAAAAGTAGAAATGATAACAATAAAGTTGTTACTTTGAGTTAAAAAAAAAAAAGAAACTCAAAATCTAAACCAGCACTGGCCTACTGTACCCATAATGCCTTGTAAAAGTAAACTATGGCTACAGTACAGGTTTCACCAGGAAACAGCAATAACAAGCTAATGTTTTGTGATTATATTGAGGTACATGTGTATGTTTGAGGCTTTTATTGTGAAGGATGTGCTGCAAGAGTAAAAACTGAACGTTGGATTTCTTTGTGTTTTTATTTCTCAACTTTATTCTGGAAACTTTTCTGTTCTGGCAGCTTATGTCAGAGCAGTTTAAGACACACAGACTGTGAGATACTCCCCCTGTTGCGTAGTTAACTTTATTGAATTTGAACATAAAACTGCATCTAATTGGACAACAGGGTGGACAGGCAGAGACAGGGTATATGCAGGAATCTTGAAGTTAAATTCAAAACCTTTGCAAGACTTTTTCAAGACCGTCTCAATATTTTTTAATACCTCACCGCCATTCTGGTTATGCGGCAGCGCTCACCGAGATTCTCTTCCGTCTTAACATTTCGGCGCGTTCGTAATCCTCACTTGGAACACCAGAGCGTACATTGTGCTTTTGAACTTCTGCACCACCCGCCCTGGTGCTCTGAGAGAAGGATTACTAACGCACCCTGTGTTTCTCGTTCTTTTTTTTTAAATAAAAAAGACTAAATTCACACGTTTACGATGTTTTTGGGACTCAAACTGTTGGACATCAAATTCAAATTTTTTCATTACAAAATTTAAGACTTTATAAAGCCGCGATAAGACTTTTTAATACTTTATAAGGGTCTTGAATTTCCCAAAATTGATTTATCACCTTTTAATACTTTTCAAGACTACGCGGATACCCTGAGAAAGCCATTTTGACTTTTTCATCAACAATGCGGCGTCGTAGGATGGAGTAAATACCTTCTCCTCCTGAGTCTCTGAGCATGGTGTCAGCCACCACTACTATCGGCCTGCGTAACACATGGGCCAGCACAAACACATGGAACTCCTCCAAACTCTCGTACACTGGATCCTCAGAGTTATCCACCCTGAGGGAAACACACACAGATAAAAACACGTTGATGTCACAAATAACAATCCTAAGGCTCTTTCATCTGTTTAACTTCACCCGTTTTTCCTCTTTGGAGCCCTTTAACAACAGAGTCCTTCCTTTATTATGTGTTTTTGAATAAAAGATAACTGGAAAAAAGAGTAGGGGACGCCGACGAAGAGACGGATGAAAAGCAGAGGCAGAGCTCTCGAGCACGGAGTCACCAGGGAACTGGAGGATGTGCAACAATTAAACCTCTCAAACGGCTCTAATAAAAAGCCTCTTAATAAGTGAATCCCTCTCAACCCATTCAGAGGCTCATCTCACACCAGGACCATTAAACAACCCTAACCTTATTATTTTATTACAGCGAGGTTCAAACCTCCAGAATAAACCAGTACATTTTCTCTTAAAAGGGACATTTCCAGTAACGGAGGCCTTTGCACGTCGTGAGAAACATGCTTTAAGGATTTAAACGTTTATTTTATTGGTCAAATAAGCAGCTATGATTGCATTATTTTAATAGCATCCTCATGATCTTCTGATTTATTTATGGCTTTTATGCTTTTTTCATAAAAAGCAAGAGTCTCTGTAATTAAAAGAAGCATTTCAATCTGGACAAGAAAGCCTTCCATTAATCACAGCTGCTTTTATTCCATCAGATCTGCAGCTCGAGCATCTCAAGTATGTGAGAACATATTTATGTTTATTTCAATGAATATGGAAACACTGTCAAACCACAAGGTTTGTCTGTGTAGGAGGAGGAAACCAGAGCTAGTTTCCAGTCCGCCTCTGTAGCATGAGAAAAAAAAAAAGAAGAAGAAGCCACGCTCATGTTTTTTATGCAACTTGCTGCAGCTAAAAGTAACTCCGAGCTGAGGGGAAGCTCCTAAAGCAGCAACGGTTAGCAGCCAGTAGGTGGCATGGTTTTCACGTTGCAGCATTTGGAGTCGTTCTGTTCATGTTGAGTGTAGCTGCAGCTCTAATGAGCTAATGGGGGTTTTAAGGGGTGAATGCATGATTATGAGTTGATGACCTCACCCTCCACTGGTGTTGCCGTTTTTGCTGAGGTGAGTGCGAGGCTCGCTGGAGGCCAACTTCAGCAGCTCGTTCCACTCTCGTTCCCACTCCTCCTCGGTGTACACCAGCCCCGACTGCACAAAAACACAAACTTTAACTCAACTGGAGCTTCTTTTCTTTTGGTTTTTTTTGCATTTACACACATTTTCCTTTTGATATTTGATTAAAGATTAAAGATAATTAGAGGAAGAAGATGGCTGTCATGCAACAATGTTTCCCGTCCTCTGCAGTGAAACCAGAACACTGAGTTCCGTGGGATCAACGGGACGCCTCGGGCATTTTTAAAACATGAGCATCTGGGCTACTTCTTTGCCTGAGCTATCTTTGGTGACACACATTTTATTTCTAATAGATTTGAAAAGACTTTAATCCAAACATCGGGACACCAGGAGACAGGGAGAAGGAGGATTTCACAGCATTAGCAGCACCGCTACAGGACCGGAGAGACAGCTTTCCTTGTAGCAAAAATCTAAAAAGTGCAGCTTAGCAAGGAGGGTGAGAATCTGAGCTCAAAAACCGAGTGCCTCATCTGTTCACTCGCTCGCATTGATGCGTCGCTCGTGAAAAGGCGGCGTGCAAACATGGACGAACCTCCTTGTTCTGCTGGGTCTGCTGCCACCTCCACCTCCTCTTCAGAGCGTCTCTCTCTGCGCCGCTCTTCATCATGGTGTAGAGAGATTTCCTCAGCATCAGGTCTCTGTCATGGAAGCCCCACATCCCTGACACACACACACACACACATTAAAGAATGCTGCACATGGATGTCATTCAGAGATGACCTGAACTAAAATCTGTCAGGACAGATTACTATAACTGTTAAGCTGTTAAGGATGTCACCACGAACACGACTGACTCACCTAAAGAGGCAGCATGCAGGAGGCAGTTCCCATCCCCAGTGGTGGCCAGAGGAAGTAGCTTCTTGCAGCTGGTGCACATGGTGGACCACCAGTTCAGACGTCCTGAGCACAAACAGAAAACAGCAGGAGGTTTAGAAAGTCCTCGACTTTCAGAAAACTGAAGCAAAAACTGCAGACTCACAGATTCTCCTCTCACAGGGATGCACCGATACGATACTGGTATCGGTATCGGCCCGATACCGGTGGCTTCACTGTCTGTGACTTGTGATTTCTGTTGTAGTTTCCCATATTGAACACTAGGGGGAGCTATTGAGCTAAAGAGGAACAGTGTGGGTTGAGAGCTGGAGATGGTGCCAAATAGTTCATTTTATTTGGTTAAAATGTGGAAAACTGCAATAATTTCACTGTGAAATCACAGAAAATGGTTATTTTTCACCTTATATTTTAGTTTTGTGATCATTTTTTAATATATATTTTTTAAAATCTAACTCAGTTATTTGTTGTAAAAAGCAGAGAAGAAAAAAATAAAACCTGTATTCCAATTTGTTGCATTTTTTTGTGCGGTAGAAGTATCGGTATCGGTACTCGGTATCGGCGAGTACTCAGATTTAAGTATCGGTATCGGATCGGTTTTGAAAAAAGTGGTATCGGTACATCCCTAGTATGATTGAAATACGCAAAAACTTGGATTATTAGTTTGCGCACATTTTCTAGCACTAAAAACTACAAAACAATGATGCAAAAGAAGAAGAATGATGGAATATCTTTAATGTAAAAGTAGCTGATGTTTCTGTCTATCTGCCAAAATCGAATTCAAGCATTTTTAAGCACTTTCAAGGTCTTCCAGCTCCTTACACTGGTGACGATTTACACACACGTTACAGAAAATACAGAATACACTCAAAACCAGGATTTCACTTCATCTCTTAGATGTCACTGGGCTATAATTAATTTTAGGTTCAGTTTTTAGTACTGGTTTTGATTTTAGTCAGTTGTTACTTTATTCCTTTTTGCAGCCCTCCCAACACCAGGACTTTATATTTGTTTTATTGGCGTTTTTGATTCAATAAAAACAAATTAAAAGAAATGCAGAGTCCAGAATTTAGACACATTTAGAAAAATGATATTTCTGCACATTTCTAGCCAAAAATAAACAATCAGTTAATGCCAGCTGCAGACTACTTGGGTGAAATGACACGAATGCATCTAATTCATTCAAGCTAAACATGAGAGCAGAGTGTGATTTTTACAGATAATCCAGATTATTTAAACTAAATCCAACAGGCCGTCTGAACGTCTTCTACTCAGTCTCACTTTTACAAAAATCCTAATTATCAGTAGCTTCTCTGCTCTGGTTCCTGGAGCGATTCAGAGCCTCGGGATCGGCGCGCTGCCTCTCTGCAGGCAGACCTCTCCGCTCTGAGCCCGAGAGATCCGAACACATCATTTATTTAACAACAGTAAACACAGAGGAGCCTCTGAATGATTTAGCCTTCAGTGTAGGTGCAGATGTTTTCTCAGTTTGCACTTCTTCGTTTCACTCGCTTCCTGCTGGATTTGTCAGGCGATTGTCCTGCAGAGCTGAACGATTATCGCTTCCCAAGAATGTTAAATGATGATAATTCTATGAACAGCTTCCCTTTTATTTATCAAATAGTGACCAATTCATTTAATGCACCCAGGTTGGCTGGTTCCAGATCTGCTGGAAGGTTGAAAACTTTCCTAGCCTGTTTCTCTCCGTCAGCGTCAGCTGGGACGTGGATCCTGTGGGATTCGCGAGGCTTTGAATTAGTTGTCATCTCCTTCCAGATGATGCTGCTCTGATCTGATTTGTCTCATCCTGTGCATCTGTCTGCAGCACCAACTCTCACTGGCATCTCTGTCTGCAGCCGCTTTAGCATTAGTGTAATTTAAACTGTAATAACGGGAAGTGCATTGGATTTTCTTACATATCTGCTGCAGGACAAAGACTGATTTAATACTCACCAGCCTGCTCCAGAGCCATCATGGTGGACTGCTCTATCAGGTCTCTCTCTATGAAGCTCCTGAAGTCCTCGCTGTAGACGCTGAGGTCGGGGAGCTGGAATGTGTAAATGGGCATCTCTAGAGGGAACTGCTCGCTGGTGCACTCGTTAGCTACCTGCAGCCGCGCCAGGGAGACGATAGCAGAGCTGGCATGGGAGATCCCGCGGGACAGACGCTTCTCTGCAACGGAGCACAAGGAGGAGTTGGACAGAGGAAACTTTGATTCAGTGCACACTGAGCTGGCCTTAGTACCTTGTGCATTGTCCTCCTGCTTCTGTGCACACGGCCTGTCGATCTTGTTGACATGGGTGGGCGTGTCACGTGCCTCTGGCTGCTTGTAGTAGCGGCCCTCATTGAAGACCTGCGGCAGGTTGGCAGTGTGGACCTGCCGCAGCTCCTCATAGTCATTCAGAGCAGCGCTGAGGTCCCAGTTTTTACCTGCAGGACGATAAAAAAGAGACAAACTTCAGGAAAAAACATCATCAAGTGAGACGATGAAGCTGCTCAACTGTTCACCAGAACATCAGTCAGGAGAACTTTCACATTTTAGGCCGATCCCAGACACTGATGAACTGGAGGAGACTTTTATCAGAGCTACAGGGGGCCTGCTTCCATTTAGATTTATAGATATGCATTTACATTAATATATAATGAACATATATTAATATTTTAGGAGGAATATTAAAAGCTGTGCATTTAGATTTTGGTCTGTGGTAAGAATGCTTTCATTAGAAATAGTCAGTAAGAAATGTTGAGGAAAAAAAGTCTATTAAACTTGATTTAAAAAATAATAAAACTGTACATTATGGTTGTTCTGACATGTTAGTAAAATACTGACAAAAGCTTAAAAGTTCCATATAAATACTCGGTGAACCTGAGCTTGATTCCTCTGATCCAGATGATGGTCAGCTTATTTAAAAAGGTCATTTTTGACAAATTCATCCTTTTAAATTAACACTATTTGCCAAATATGATAGTGATGAGACCTAGAAAGAAAACCTAGAGTTAGAAAACCATGGATACACACACACACACACTCAGAGAAAACAACAAAATCAAACAAAAAGCTGCTGAATATAAAACAAATAAATCAGATTCCCCAACAAAACTCAAGCATCTGTTTATTTGACTTGGTGTTTTGGAGCTATTATCTACTAAAATGTAAAGATAAGGTAAAATATAAGATAAACCCCTTCATATATTTGAATTCTCAAGCACTATTTATCAATCTAAACCTCATCTGGAGTGAAATCAAGTGAAACTTTTACTTAAAAAATAGAAGATGTTGAATTAATGGGAAAATAAGATATGATGAGTCAGTAAAACAGCAGATTCCACATCATTTGGTGAATCTTCCACAGAAAACTCAACATTTTCATGTCTCTGTTTGAGTCCTCATCCATACAGGAACAGGTCAGTTCTTTAAAAAAATTTAAAACACATCAAAAACATCCAATTTCGACCTGTGCGTGTAACCCGATCGTGAAACTGTTTCCTCTAAATGGACTTGGAGGCCTGAAGGAAGTCGGCCGTGACTCTCAGACAGGATGATTGTCGACAGTCTGAAACGCTAACCCCACCGGTCACCAGCTCTCACGCCAATCGATGCTAACCGATTTGGCCGAATGGATTTCAGCAGGACGAGCTGCACAGATCCAGGAATACGAGAGAAGATCCAGCTGCACGTCCACTCAGAACCTAATGCACTGTCTGGGAACGCTCAGGAGGAAAAGCACCGCTTCCGCACCTTCACCGATAACGGCTGTTGTTTAGGAGAAAAGATCAAAACTCATTTGCAGAATGGATCCATTAGGAACCCCGGAGCGTCGCTCAGCTCCTGTTCAATCATCACAGGACGTGAAGTAATTGCTTTAATTATACAAATTCACCAAATGATGACTTTTAATTATTTTTTTTGCTTCCTGTTAAAATTGAAAACTTCCAGTCGAGTTCTCAGAAATAGAAAACAATTGAGGTCAGAGCCTGGTAAATGGAGGGTCAGTACCTAATACAGCCTCTAGAGGGAAGCACCACATGTGGCACCATCATGAAAAAGCAGCTGGACGGAGAGGATCTGGACAGTTTCTGCACATTTTTTCAAATTTAACATCAGAGCAAAGAAGGAAAAACATCCAGATTCACTGAACGTCTGCAGATATTCCACTGGGGCTTTGTGCCAAAGCAGATTCAGGGGGAAAAAAAGTTAAAACGAAGCAGATGACAAACGTTAGATGCATTTTTGTGCACAAAATTATTGAAAACTCTGATTCTGTTCACTAAAGAAGTTAGAAATTGTTTGTACACTTCAACATTTCCTGCCCCACAGATCTATTCAGAGTGAAATTAAATTGTAAGAACTCTGTCCACTCTGGCTCTTCTTTTCTATCTATTTTAATGGCTCTATATCGAAGCACTCAGCTCTTCAATGAGTTCCAGTGAACGGACACAAAGCTCTCTCAGGGGGAGGGCACTCGTAAACCCCCCACCTCTAAATCAGAAAACCAGCCCTCTGTTTCAGACCTCTCTCCTTCCCCTCCCATCCTTTGTTTCTGGTATTTTCCTTTCCTCTTTTATAGTTTTTTCCTTTTTCTCTGCTCTCTCAAGTGAAACTGCAAACAGCAGATAATTAAGGAGCCGTTTTGGTCTCTTACCTTCCAGCAGGTCTCTGGCCAGACCCGGTTCTGCCCCCGTGGACCGAACAAAGTCTGACAGGACCGCGTCCATGTCCAGAGTCATGTGATCATGTGTGTGCGCTGCCCACGGTGCAGCGGTGGCCTTGGTGGACGCCAGCCTTCACGTTCTCATCTGATAGGAAGCAGAAATGAAAACTACTGAGAAGAAACCTTTGACCCACTGCTCACCGTCACCTTTAGATGCTTCCTGCAGCAAAGTGTTGACCACAAGCTGGTGGGTGCGATCCAAACACTAAACTCTGTTTGCTCTCCAAGGCAGGATGTTTAGGAGCCGTTTTAGTCTGATTCTAACATAATTCACCGCAGCTCTAATAACCAACGACACGGCCTTGTTAGGTCATAAATAACAGATGCAGATGTGTGATGGAACGAATGAGTCTGACTGAGCATTGCTTTCATTCCAGCTGAGGCTGAGTGGGTGACAGAAGAAGTGAGCTCAGAGCATCGGCAGTAGGAAAACAAACACCTACAGGTTGGAGGCTCTGACTCCAGGCCTTTGTGCTGCAGAGCTGAGGTCTGGAGGTCATTACTCCATCAGTAGGATGGAGCAGCTGGACATCTTTTACTAGCAGACCCAATCATTATTAAAATTAAAGGCTCATGATGAAACCACGACTGTTTCCATTAGAGAGGAAAATATTTCAGCTGCAGACCAAATCACTCAAACCTTAGTAAATTATGTATTTATAAATAATAATCTTAGTTTAGCTAAACTGTGTCCCCAATTCAGGACATGATTACCCACAACATGATGCACCGATGGCTTGACAGGTGACCAGGATCAATCGATTTTCAAATCAAAACAAGCAGCTGATCCAACTTTTGTTATCTTCTCCAAATCCCTGAACACACCACAGCTAATGGGCTCATTTCTGTGGTTTTCTTTGAAATATCGCAGCTTCCAGTGAGATTTGTAATTAACCCTAGGGAATAAATGTAAATAAAAATGTATTAGTCAAAAAGCTGCTTTTATTATAACTGCAATTTGCCTTTTATTATCCAAAGTTTACACCGAACCCTTTTCATTTGATATGAGTAGATTTTCAGAGGCGACGTCCACTGATCTACGATTGCTTTTGGAGAAAATGACAAAGCTTTACGTTTTTTCGTGTTTTATTAGGAACAAAATCATTTTTAATTCAGCGAGAAATCAGAAAAACTATTTCCAGTTTTAGTTCTTAGACAGAAATCAGAAAAATTTAAAACCTGCAGCTTAGAGTTTGACTAAAATCAGAAACTGGATTCGGCTCTGGAAATATACATGCAGCTACTATTTGATACTTAATAGTAAGATGTTATTAGATATGGGAAATAATGAATTCTGTTAGAATTTAAAGAGATTTTAAAAAGATCACTTACAGGAATGAAACTGTCCAGTTTTGGCACAAAAATAAAAATCTAACAAACCTTTAGCTTGAGTGGCATGAAGTAGGACAGGAATAGATTATTATAAGCCGAGACCTCATCTTTCCCTTAAGAGCAGCGTTATTCAGATTGGTTTCCCTGTGGGAGGTAATTATGACTCAGAAACACCACAAAGTGAGATTTTCTACCTCAGTGGGCCAGAGGAACGTCTCGTGTGTCCAGCTTCCTCTTCCTCGTGATGACATTTAGCACATTGAGCTAATAAATCAGACTGCCACAAAATGTGACAAATAAAAAACCCACATCAGGACCAGATAAAGGTAACACATCGATTGTTCTCGGGTTTTAAACAATGTTATGGTGTTTAAAATACGAATAAATGATATTTACCTCAAGACTTCCTGTTTATTTTGTCCTGAAAGTATCTTTTTTTTTTTAAATAGTAATTTATTTATAGAAAATATTGTTCTATGTAAAGACTATAGCGCCGTTGATTTGATGATTAAACAAGTTAAAGTGTCTATTAAAACCTTTTTTTTTTTGGTTATAATTAAGGCTTAAGAACCAATTCACAAGAGTAATCTTAAAACCAAATTAAAAAATGAGTGCTGTAGGTTTATAATTATTTAAATAAGTATTTTAATCATTTGCCTGGCATTAATACTTATTTAAACCTTTTGACACATTTTAGTCCATATTTCTTATGGAGGCATTTAATGAAAAAGAAACTAGTAAAATGAAAAGAATCGTGGGAGTAAAAGGCGACACATTATTAACTTACAAAATTCTTACTTTAATATTATTATTGTTGTTTTTATTTTTTAACTGAGGCATGTCCAAAGTGTGGCTGCTGATGCAGAGAGATGCTTTCTAACATTTTATGTTTACCAACATGAAGCCTGACAACAAAAAATACAGATAAATCTAAATGTTTTTTATATGCCAAAGTTTCCATTCAATCAGAAGTAATCAATTTTTATTAATCAGGTTTTGTCTTTTAATTTAATTTTGTGGTAAAAAGAACCACACACCCTCTCTGGTTTTTACTATGAGCTCTGTTCCTGAAACCTGACTAAATCCAGCATCACTGAGGAAAGTAGGGATGCACCGATACTGATATCGGGCCAATACCGATACCGGGCCGATACTGATATGAGCCGATACAGATATCGGGCCAATACTGATACCGATATCGGGCCGATACCGATACATATACTCGTACTTGTTAAAGTTGACCAAAAATAGATGAAAATAGTACCCGTCTTCCAATTCATTGCACTTTTTTGTGCAGTAGAAGTATCGGTATTCGGTATCGGCAAGTACTCAGATTCAAGTATCGTATTCGGTATCGGCAAGTACTCAGATTCAAGTATCGGTATTGTATCGGTTTTTAAAAATGATATCGGTGCATCCCTAGAGGAAAGACCAGATCCTGTTCCTGTTGCTGAGAATGGAGGAACGTTTTGTTTTTTGAACCTAGAAAACAATCGACCAATCAGATCCAGGGACTTTGAAGCTTTCCTTGGTTTGAGTCAAACGTACGAGACCCTTTTTACGTCTCATGTTTACAAAGATTTACTGATCCTTTATTACAAAAATATGACTATTTAACTAAATGTTGCATTTATAATGGATTTTTGCAATGATCAGTAAATAAAATCATATTTTCTTTTTAAAATTAAATAAAAATCTATTTTTGTGGCCCTCATGTTGAAACGTTTGGACGTCCCTGTTTGAACCCTTTAGCTAGCAGGTCGGTTTCTATGCTCTAAACTTAGAAAAAAATAATACTAAACTAAAAAAATAAAGTGGATGTTGGGATAAAAAGTTTAAAAAAGTTTATATTCCATATTTATTATCTTAATATTAAGATTATTGGTAATTTACATTATATAAAACCCCTAAAATAACCCAAATTTATAAAAAATAATTAAGATCTGTCCTGTTTTTTTTTTAATTTAATTTGAACATTAAAACCAGGGGGAGCTTCATTTTGTTCTGTCCTGTTATAATAAATTTGAAATATAGTCAATTATTTCATTTTTTGCTTTCCATGGAATCTGATGACTGAAAACCTCCTCATCCTATTCCAGTGTGTCGTGAAACAGATGAATATAACGGTGTGTGTGAAAAGGATCCAGTGTTCTTCGGCCGTCTAACGTACGTTCTGACTTTGGGCTGACTGTTGTAGCGAAGCCATCTGAAGACCACGGGACCCTCAGGACCAGACGCAGCGCTGGTCCATGGCTTCAGCAGCAGCAGAGGAGAGGAAGACTCCGGGGAAGAGCAGAATCCTGAAACACATGAAAATATTTAGGTTTATTCTAGTCCACCCAACATAAAAAAGGACAGTTTGTAGTTCTGCAGCACTTTATGCATCTGGATTATTGTGAAAACAGGATTTAGATAAGAAAAAAAACATCAGCTGGTGATCAGAATCGGTCTATATTCAGCCCGATTGACCAACTTGGAGGTCAAAAATCGTTTTTTTCCCAGTCTGTGAATGCACCCTTGTATTAAAAATTCAGCATTTTTGTGCTAGCAGATTTTGTACGTGAAATTTTTTACTTCCAGAATCTTAATTGTCAATTGTATCAGTGCATCTCTGATTTTAATTAATCATGTTTCGACCCGGACCTGGATAAGAGGAAGAAGACGAGACAATCGTGTTTCTGATGCCCCTAAAACAGCTCTAACTGACAGATTTCTCTCTGCTAAAATATTTCTCAACATGTTATTAATAGAACTGTGTAAACGGACTCTGTGGGGTTTACAGTGCAGCTCATTCTCACAAAGTTGTTTCAACTGACTCATTTCTGCAAAAAAAAAACAAAAAAAAACCCTCAAATAAACAGAAAATGTTTTGTTTCTGCATGCCTCAGCTTAAATATAATATAGGAAAACACATATTTATTACAAAAATCAGTGAGTTAAAGTAGAAAAGCAGAATTTTGAGTTGCTAAAACGTAAGAGTAGCTGCATCTTGTAGAGTTTGTTCTGTACGTCAGAGTAGAGCAGGCTCACGATGTTGTGGTCTCTCTGAGCTTTTCCTTTCAGACCAGAGGTTAAACACGTGGTCATGCAACAGCCACCGTTTCAACGAGTCTCTTTTAATTGTTTCGGTTTGATCCTCCAGTTTTGAAGCTGCAGCAGAGGACAAACAAATATTTTTATAAATTCACAAAAAGCTTTCAGACACAAACGCTCCACTGACCCGTCAGCCGTCAGTCCCTTCATACCCGTGAGGACTGGTTATCTACAGATACTGATGGATAATCCAACAGATTAAACGCTTTGTGAATTCTGAATTTATTAATTCAAGATTGGATGCAAACAGCAAATGATGGGTAAATATCTGAGAGCACTAAAATGCTCACAATTATTTGATAAATTATGTTTCACCAAAAAATAATCCTGCCTTTGAAACCTTTAGTAGAAGTTTGCTTAAATCTCATATATATTGTAAAAAAAGCATCAAACATCACTAAAGTGACTCTTTTCTAATCACTACTTCCTTTCTTATCTTTAACATCTCATTATTTTAAAACAGCTGGCCGATTAAACAGTAAAAGCACGACTTCACTCCAAATAGATGTGAGAGACCTAAATAACGAGCAGCTTCACGCTTCGACACCATCGACCACAGGAAACACGTCAACACTTTCCTTCCTAACAGCACCCAAATATCTTTGTCATTCATTCGCTTTCAATAAAAAATATGCAAACAAGCCGTAGGCTCTCTTTCCTTTCCATGATGCACACGTTTGTATGAATTTTACAGAAAGACGATGGCTGAGATAATCGTCTCCATAGTGAGAAGTGATCGCCCACGTAGGGCTGAAACACAGCAGGTGGGAGGTGAACGTACTGTACAAACACTCACACTCCAACTTCTGCACTTCATCGGCTCGAAATGCAAAATAATAATGCTCTAAATGTGATGTGTCCACCAAGACACTCAGAAGAGTTGATGTTTACAGGAGTGAAGGTGAATGTTCCTTTAAAAAGCTATTTTAGCTTCCATTTACATGTTTATTTATGTAAATATCAGTGAAATAAGACAACTGAGGTTATAGTGGAGAAATAATCTGCAGATTTTGTTTATTTATGCCCAATTTTTTTGTAAAAATTACTGTTTCAGTCTTACTAAAATAATGCTTTCATCAATATAGATGGTTTATTAAATAAACCCCCAAGAAACTTTCATAACTGGAAGCGCCTGACCCAGACCGAGGGGTTCAAAGGTCAGGTTCTCTATGTACAAAATGTCCCCCCCAAAAAAAAAAAAAATCTAAAGAGATGATGATGCAAAGCAATCACATCATGCAAAATGAACATTAAAAGAGAAGTCACACAAAACGCCTCAAATGGAACACAAACATAATGTGGCTTTTCAAAATAAGACAGTATAACGGTGTGTTTCAAATTTAATTTAAAAAGTGTATACTGGTAATTAGGGATGTACCGATACCACTTTTTTCAAAACCGATCCGATCCGATACTTAAATCTGAGTACTCGCCGATACCAAGTACCGATACCGATACTTCTACCACACAAAAAAATGCAACAAATTGGAATACAGGTTTTATTCTTTTCTTCTCTGCTTTTCACAACAAATGACTGAGTTAGATAAAAAAATAAAATATATTAAAAAATGATCACAAAACTAAAAAATAAGGTGAAAAATAACCATTTTCTGTGATTTCACAGTGAAATTATTGCAGTTTTCCACATTTTAAGCAAATAAAATGAACTATTAGGCTGCATGGTGGCGCAGCTGGTTAGCACTGTTGCCTCGCAGCAAGGAGGTCGTGGGTTCGCGTCCCGGCTCTGCGGCCTCTCTGCGTGGAGTTTGCATGTTCTCCCCATGCATGCGTGGGTTTCCTCCGGGTGCTCCGGTTTCCTCCCACAGTCCAAAGACATGACTGTCAGGCTGATTGGGCTGGTAAATTGTCCTTAGGTGTGAGTGGGTGTGTGGTTGTTTGTCTCGTTCGTCTCTGTGTGGCCCTGCAATGGACTGGCGACCTGTCCAGGGTGTCCCCCGCCTCTCGCCCCTTGACCGCTGGAGATAGGCACCAGCTGCCCCGCGACCCTCTGTGGAGGAATAAGCGGCTACAGAAAATGGATGGATGGATGGAAAATGAACTATTTGGGACCATCTCCAGCTCTCAACCCACACTGTTCCTCTTTAGCTCAATAGCTCCCCCTAGTGTTCAATATAGGAAACTACAACAGAAATCACAGGTCACAGACAGTGAAGCCACTGGTATCGGTTCCTGGTATCGGGTAACTTTAACCGATACCGATATTGGTGCATCCCTAGTTTATTTTACAATTATTTTTCAATTATTTAAGATTGTTTAACCGATACCGGTATCGATATCGGGCCGATACCAGTAAAAGTATCGGTATCGGTGCATCCCTACTGGTAATAATGGTGCAAAGCGATGCAAGATGGTACAAAGTGAATAGTCACAGATTAAGAGTGGTCAGTGTGGCAAAAATATTTACTTTTTTTAAATAAAAAAAAAAACATGATTCTGTGAAATAAATACATGAATCTTAAATTAACAAAAAATACTGAGTAATCTAAATAATACTTCTGAACTTTTTATATCAGTTTGTGTAAATCTAGAAAGAAGTTTTACGTCACCGTACTTTTTACTTTTACTTGAGTACAATTTTTGTTAAGTATCGCTATACTCCTACTTGAGTAAAATCTCTGAATCCTACATTTACTGCGAGTAACTTTACAGAACAAACATGTTTTAACAAAAATACAACAGAGACACCTACAGTTTATAAAGGAGACCACATGGTTCTGCACCAGCTTTGTTTTCCTACTGTCATAGCTAGCTATCTTTACCTAGCTACCTAGCTACATAGATACCTAGCTAGATTTATAGCCACATAGCTAGCTAGCTTGATCTACTGTATTGGTATTATATTGAAAAAAGAAAGAAAAAAGTGTTTCTTCTGCCTAAAATTTTACAATTTGTTATGTATTTGTATCAGTGTTTTTCATTTTAACCTTTAAGATACTAGAATTTTCCACAACTTTATATTTTTGTCTGTCTGATGACATCATACAAAAGATGGATGTTATTCAGTACTCAAGTAGACTTTTTACCAAATACTTTTTTACTCTTACTCAAGTTTTTTTTTTTTTTTTTGGACAGCAACAATTTACTTTTATTTGAATAAAAATATGTTGAAATAGTGCTTACTGAAGTACATTTTTTGGGTACTCTACCCAGTGTTGCCAGATTGGAAATATTAAAGTATCGTACCAGGATCTTAAAATTATCGTATTTTAAGAAAAATTATCGTACACTACTAAGTTACAGTCTTAACCCAGGTTTTAATATCAGTATATCAAACACTGTGCAAAATTATAATCTTTAAAGTAGTTTTAGCTTTAAATAATCTAACACAATGATTAAAACAAGCATCTCTTACACAAATTCCATACCACAAAGGACTCAAATTATCGTATTTATGGAATTATTGATCGTACAGAGTGCTAAATTATCCTACAAATACGATAATTATCGTACATCTGGCAACACTAACTCTACCCCACCTCTGCATAAGACACCCTTTTGGACTCCAGTGTTTTATTAGTGCACACTTAAGTGACTCTGAGGTACAAATATTGAGCCAAATTGAGGCTTTTAACCCATTAAATCCTGGGGTGAGATCAGATGATTATCACTGTGAAGTCATGCATGACTGAAGCTCTCCCTGCTGCAACACCATCTTGACTTGTCAAAGCGTAAATTTGTTTAGTCAGACAAAACTGTTTTCTCATGACTGGGTGTTACATGCTGACAACATCTGGTAGCATTCTCCAACGAAACGCAAAGAAAAAGAGAGAAAGCTGCTGTTTTTCGTAACTTAGACATAATGTGGTTATAAAGTAAATAATAAGGCAGCTGATCAGAAACACTGATTTGATTCTGCTTGTGGAAAACTGGCTCTCTGCTCGTCTTCTCGGCGTATCAGGAAGCTCTGGTCTGAGCTGTCAGCAGGTCCAATAAAACCTGAAATCCGAGATGAGTTAACGAAACAGCATCAGGGGACTAATACAGCAAAAAGCTGGACACGATGTGGGCTTATTGGTCCAATACCAACCTCAAACAGTCTGATCCGTCTCCGTTAGGCAGAATATTTTGGATTCTTTGGGTCAAATGGAGGCTAAAATCTTTTCTAATCACAAATCGTGTGAGCTGAACTTCAGCTGGCGGTCCAAACCACCCAGAGGCTCAACGGCTGTGCTTTTCATGATCCCCCTTCTATGGAGTGTGTGTGTGTGTGGGACGCTGCCCTGAAAATGTTAACCAATCTTTGAGCTAACAGAGCAAGCACTTCCACAAAGAGCTGCCAAAACACAGAAAACTAATAAAAGATGGCATTCATTCTAGCCTCGTGCATGTTTGTGCACGGCAAAATGTCAAGCCACCCTCTCAGTTATGGTCAGGACACCAAAAAAAGGATTTTATTCTTTAATGTAGATTCTCAGTCATCCAGGACATAATAATCTTTTTAAAAATGTCAAAAATTAAAAAAGGAAACTGGGTTTCTCTCATTGTTTCTTTTTAAAGTCTTTTATTTTTGCAACAGCTCCGATATTTCAACACATCCGAGTGTTGTGTTGCTGCACAACCATTATGAATTCAATTAACAAATGCAGAAGCTGGAAAAATACAGCAATGGAAAAACAATCAGTTGTGATTTATGATGGGGAAATAAATGAGCGCAGTTCCAGGAAAACACATTATTTCCACCTCGCATCAATACTTAATAATCAACACCATCTATTAGCAGGTTGGAGTCAGAAACTCATGTTATGGGATGTTGTGATGCTTCACAACACAACAGCATGAACACGCTCCATTTCTTCCACTGCGACTACAAAGTTCATGAAAAAATATCCCACAGAAGGCTAAATATTGTGTTTTTATTAAAGTCTACTGTAACTTCTCCCATGCATTTATTCATCCTGAGACATTAAATATAAAAACAGCTGTTTTTTCACCTGCTGTGAGAAAGATGCTGCAGGAAGCATTAATGCCACTTTGCATCTCGGTGCTGCGGCCAGCGCTGCACATTCAAGGACCAGCAGGATGTTGTCAATTTGCACTAAAACGCTTCGACGCATTAATATTTGAGTTAAATTTGAATTAACGCTGCAAAGGAGAGCATGAGCACCGTCTGCGCTCAGTACATAACTCAGAAGTGGAGGGAACTCATGTATTAGTGATATTTAGGTCAACACATGCATAAGAATTATCGTTTTTATAGTAAGGAAAACTATTAAAATAAAAATGGCTGAATTTCCTGTCCGGAGACGAAAGGTGGATTTAGCTCAAATCGACTCAGGTCATGAGAATCTTTACTCAGATCTTCAACTAGGTAATAAAATCTAAAAGATCCTGGTTTTCAGACATGAACACAAATATTACTTTATATGCCGACCACTTGTGTATTGGCAAGAATCTGGCGATACGATATGTATCGCGATACAGCAGACAACACGATATATTGCGATATAATGCGAAACTATGAGTAAGACCATATAATACAATTTTTAAAACATAATTTAAGAGTAGAAAAACTGTCACAGCATTTTAAAAACTTAACAAACGAAGAAGGTGAAAACAGCCACCAACTAGTGGTCGTACTTTTAATTTTACTACAAAAATTACTGTCATCATTAATAGTTCCATTATTTATTTATTTTAAATAAAATAAAGATTGATAATTTGCTTTAAAGGGACATGGTTCAAGATTTTAATAAAAATAATCATGCATGCTCAGTTTTAAGTGATGAAGCATTTTAAATAAAAAAGAATGAGGCCACCCATGTATCATTCCATTATCCTGAACAGGCTGTGAGCTGTAAAATGTTCTGCAATTCGGGAACAAATTTCCCGCACTGTCCTACGGATGTGACATCAACTGACGCTGCTGTGCGTTCTGGAAGCTAAAAAGGTAATAATAAATGTATATCCAGTAGGTGGCAGCATTGCACCGTTGTGTTGTGTTGCTGGTCAATTCGTCTGAATTTGTGGTTTTTCTCATCAAACTGGTGTTATCTTGTTTATGGAGCTGAAAACCTCTCTGATGGATTATAGGGTTTCTCAGAGCTAAAGGTGCCGTTATAGGCGACCACACAGCGATCTGTCGATGTTTATGAATCTCGGGACGATAGGCTTCAAATCCCCGACTGTTTCCTGGACCTCAGTCCGCTTACAGTGCATCAAAGTGTGGAAGAGGAGGAGGAGTGTGCAGCGCACGCTCCTCCGGGTGCGTGCGAGCACCTCCGGGTGCTCCGGAGCTCCACTCCGTGATGCGAACTTGAGAAATCTAGGGTGATAGAGGCGGCGGGACATGATTCTATCAGCCTAGATTTCTCAAATTCACCTCCGGGAGTCAGAGAACACCGACTGATTAAAGCTTTTAGCGATACAGGCAGCTGGGAAGGACTGGAACATAGCAGCTAGCGAGATTAGCTCTGTTAGATCGGCTCCTGCGGTCTCTGTGTGTGTGTCGCGGGGCATTGTTTTACTATATTTCCTTTTGTATTAAAGTGATAATATGCAGTTTTGCTTGTTTTGGGCTCCCTCTGGTGTCCGTTTTAAATCACTGCATTACACAAGTTAGCATATTGTTTCAGCTTCTAAACTCCTAAATCTACCTGTTGAAATGTCTCCTCAGCCTTCATAGCTTTCTACAGGAGCGGTTATTTACTCCTTCAAAGAAATCAGCTGTGTTCAAGCAGGGAGAGATGGAAAAAAATCAGGAATCATGAGCTAAAAACACTCCAGCGCTAGCATAACAGCTAGCCACTTTGGGTTAGCCTAACCCTCATGAGACACGTGACTTCCTGGGTACCGTGACGGCGACGGAGATCTTGCAATCGTGGTATTCTGGATCTAATCACCAGATGGGGCTAAGTGACTTTTCATTAACTCTGTAAAGGGTCATATTAGTACAGACTGGCTCAAGGAAAAGATTAAAAATTATGAAAAAGTTGCATATTATCACTTTAAAGTGATACTATGCATCTTTGCTTGTTGTGAGCACCCCCAGTGTCCGTTTTAAATCACTGTCGTAAAAACGAAACCCCCCGCCCCCTTGTTTTCCATCCGTGTTTTCAAAACTACAAACCACAGACGCAATTAGCTTCTTTTAGCTTCATCAGATAAAGGTTTTATTTGTTTCTTTGGAAGCTTCGCCATGATGAACACGATGCGATAGTCTTCAGCTATGATTCAGCTCCCCCTATACCGAGATGTAAATATTGAAATGCTGCAAAGCTTCTCGCGAGACGTGACTTTATGATACTTCCGGGACACCATGACGGAGAAATTCGAGTTGCAGACACTGTATTCTTGATCTAAAGTTTAGATCAAGAATACAGCGAATAAACACTAGACGGGGCTGAGTGACCTTTCACTAACCTTATAAAGGGTCATATTAACACATAGCTCAAGAAAAAGATTTTAAAAATATGAAAAAGTTGCAAAGTTTCCTTTAATAAAATGCATTTTTATTTATGGAATCATGTCTCCGGCTGCCTTTGGTTGAACCCTTATGAAATAGTGAGAAGTTTGTGCGCACTCCCGTTCAAGACTGTAGTTATTCACAGCGCCAGGCTCATGAGGTTCATTTTTCAAATCTTCTCCCTTTAAGTGTCAATATTACAAAACACCAAAAGTAGACTATAAGGGTCAATGTAGAAGGAAAAAAGGATTCTGGGAGAAGTAATGTCAAATTTTTACACAGAAAACTGTTTCTCTGATGTAGTAAAATCTTAAATTTGGGGAAAAAGTCAAATTTCCCATAATTAAAAGAATATATTTATTAGAGTTTGAGCCCTCCACCACAGCTTGATGTTTGTTGTTGGGAGCTGGATCCAGATCACAGGTTGCCTACGGAGTACTTCAGCACTAAAGTGACATTTTGTTTAAAAAATCTAAATTCATTCATTCATTAAATTGGCCTTTTTGTACAAATAAGTATTTCTTTATTTTTCTTCTGATTGAAAACTTTCTTTTAATAATAGAAATCACATTTTTGTCAAAGTCATGTTTATACATAAGCTATTAATTTATCAACTTTAGAGGAATGTTTCTGATAATCGACATGTTGCTCTTCCAGACAACAGTTCTGTTCAGAGAAAATGTCTGAAGTTGTGTTTATTAAACATTTATGTCTCTTTAAAGCCATCATTTCTCTTCCCATAGATCATAAAGGGTACAGAGTAATTCCTGGAATCTGTAACCAACTTTAGACTGCAGCACTGTGAATCAAATCGTGCTAATAGGTGTCAGTAAATCCAACTAATCCAGTCACATTTTGGATTTTTAAAATCTAAATTTATGTACAGAAATGTCACAAGGCCACACAAACTACTGAAGTCCTTGAAAGCAGTTTCACTGTTTCTAAACTCAGTCTTCAAAAATCCATTTAAAGCAACAAATACATTTATGGAACCAACAGAACTCAGCTCTGAGGCATCAGGAACCCAAACGAGGAGTTTGTAGCTTCAAGCTGTCAGCTGTTACTGAGACAGAAACCCTCCTAAAAAACACAAGAATCACGACTTCATGCTTATTAAACCCAGCTCCTGTTTCCTGTAAACTCGTAGGAAACAGTCGACAGGCCTGTGAGCACATAAACGACTGTGATCACGTCCAGAAAAAACAGGTTTATGCTGATTTTTCCATTTTGTATCCATTGTTTTCATTTCAGGAACAATTTTTAAAAAGCACCCAGCCACAGTCATATATCACTACGCTGTGCAACCATCAAGTACTTTGTGATCTTTTTCTTTTAGTGCAAAGAAAAGTGAACAATGTCACGCTGACCTGAACGCAGCCGGGTCACTGCCCACTAAACCCTCCCTGTTCGTGTCAG
This sequence comes from Callopanchax toddi, assembly GCA_006937965.1. Lineage (NCBI taxonomy): Eukaryota > Metazoa > Chordata > Actinopteri > Cyprinodontiformes > Nothobranchiidae > Callopanchax > Callopanchax toddi. The sequence continues at coordinate 3,392,624 of SSNR01000001.1, forward strand.
TCAACACAGAATCCAAAAGCTCTAAAAACTCTTTCATAGACTCACGTAAACCTTAAGCAAGAAACACAAAAAAGAATTTAGTCTTTATTAAGATTATTTTAAGAGTTTCAGCTTTAGTTTATTTGATTCTAATTTATAACATCAGGTCAACTCAGCTGTTTTTAAATCTAAATCTATTTTTTCACCTGACTGAATTGAAGTTTGAACATAAAACCGTGTGACTTTTAGGGAACCTTTAACTAATCAGTTGGCTGGACATTTTACAGACATCAAATTAATTTAAAAATCGTTTTCCAAGAGATTAGATAACATAAGAAGCTAGGAGAGTTGGCATAAAGGGACTTTTCAAAGTAAAATATGAGAAAACTGAAGTATAAAGAAAGTTTTACCTTCAATCAACAAGTGAACAACAATATAACCCAAATGTATTGAATTCACTGTCACTCCAAAAGAATAAGGGAGAAAATGTTTAACCACATGAGTTAAATCTCACATCATTCAGAGTTTCACAACTTTATTTTTTTAACCTATAAACTCTAATAAGTTTTTATAAATATTGTACATTTTGCACAAGATTGTGTAACCAAGTTAGAAAAATGTAACTAAAGATAGAAATAAATGATTAAACATGAATAAAACTGATAAAATCAGCTAGAAATAAAGAATCCCATCTTAAGACTTGAAAAGAAAAACAACAACATAACAGAAAAGGGAAAACTGATTAGTTTAGGAGTTTCTGCTGAAACATGGATTTACTACATTTCCCATAATTCATCAGGAGAAATTGAGCAATCACAGAGACTTCCCATGATTCCTTAGGAGAAATCTGACCAATCACGGAGTTCTAATAACCCCACGTGATTCGTACCACGTCACTTCCACCATTTTGTTTTGCCAGAGAGATGCACAAGAAATCTCCCAGATTCTGAACTTACAATCTCTAATCATCCGTGGGGTAAGACACTGAAATATCTAACCTTAGCAACATTAAATGATTGTTTAAAGTATCCGATATCTGACGGTGGTCATATCGTCATGTTTGTGCTTTTGTAGAGTCTGTATTGATGTGTGATGCATTCCAGGCCACACGTGGCTGTGAAAGAAACCAAACAAATGTTTCAACGGTGAGAAAGCTCAATAAACTTAAGTCTCCACATTGGAAACAACTGTCGAGTCACTAAAGAACCGAATACTTGAAAGTTAAAGCTTAGTAGAGCTGAAAAAGGGAGAAATTATTATCAACAGCTTCCATTACCCTGAAATGGTGCTAATGTTGCTAATTTGAAGTTAGCTATCCTATTATCTTGAATGTTGCTGTTTTTTGTAACATTTTGTGTTTCCTTTGTGATGTTGTTTGTACAAACTGTGAGAAACAGATGAAGTAGTGTTTTGTATGCATTGTTTAAGTGACTTGAAGTCTATTTTTAGTGCTCTTTTGCTCTGTAACCGGTGCAGACAGGAGATGATAGCACATTAATGCTCAATAACTTTAAATTACTATGTATTCTGCTTAATGTTATTGTATAAAATGTCATGAATGTTGAATGTTGTTGTGATAAGTCACTATTGAATTTGTTAGTGATAAGTTGAAGTGCCTTGTTACTCAAATGCACTGGAATAGCTGTTTAAGATGCATTTATAGTTTCATACTAGGAAACTAGTTAGGAAAGTGAATATTTGAACCAGTTGATATGAAGATGAGTATGATGTTGATTGGTGATGATGTGAAACTATACGATTGTACTGAATGTGGATTTTTCTGACCGGTCGTTAGGTCAGGTTTTTTTTTCCAGGATACAGAACTGAGCGTCGACAGACTGAGAGACGGAGTCATTCCAGTTGGATTCCATCAAAGGATCCCGCCGAACCTTTGTGAGAGGTTCCTAGCCCAAGCTAGTTGGCGAGCCAAGCGAGACCTGAATGGAAGTGGTAGGAAAAGAACTCACTCAAACCAAGAGTGGATTAAAGGGTCCCAACGATAAAGGACACTGATTTATTTTGGGTTATTTTATTTTGGGATTGCCGGCTTATTTGATTGTTATATTGTTTTTTTTTTTTTTGCTTGTTGTTCAAATTGTTTATTATTGTGTTTATTAATTAATAATAAGACAAAAACATCATCATTGTTGTCATTGTCTTATTGATGTCCAACCCTCGCTCTCCTACCGAAACCGAAACTAGAGTTATTCTGATTTCTGGTCCAGATTTGAGCACATTTCTCAGAACTAGTGAAACTACTGTCGCTCACTTATTATATAATAATAGGTTAAGGTTACAATTGCACTTAGTTGATCTTACTATATTTTATACAAGTTTGTTTTAACACGATAAACCTTTTTCAAACTGGATGTAATGGTTTAAATCAGGGTGGCAAAGTGATGCAGTGGTTAGGAACTGTTGCCCATCAGTGGGTTCGCCCCCTGACTGCATGGGTTTCCTATACAGTGACTCTGAATTAGTGCATGAGTGTGTGATGTTGTTAGTGAGTCACTCTTTATCTCTGGTAGCTCCTAAATCTGTAGGCTGGTGTTCAGAATAAGGTAGACAGGAAAGATCACGTAACATTTAGTCAGATTTTAAATAAAACGGTAAAGGTCAAAACTACAGCTTCTCCGTTATGGGAAAAAAAAAAGAGACTATTTTGGTCAATCTTGAAATTGTGATTATTATAAGCATCGAATCAGGAAAGATCATCCAGAGTTCACATTTTAAGGAGACTGCAGGCACCGATCTACATCAGTTGCACATTATGTTTGAGACAAAATTGACTTTTATCCTTTTATTTTTTAAAGATTAGTCTTAGACACATTTAAACTAGGATTAAATTTTGTATTTACCAGGGGCGGATTTAGACTTGAAGAAGATCCGGGGCTTAGCCCAGTAGCCACTAGCCAGCACCTAACCCCGCCACATGACCAGTCAGTCACATGAAGATAAGTAAGTAAGTAAGTAAGTAAAGCTTATTTCTATAGCACCTTTCACAGAAAAAATCACAAAGTGCTTCACAGAAAACAGAATCAAACATGATAAAACAAATAAAATCAATAAAACAAACAAAATATCATTACAAATCAAAATCATTAAACAACAACAAGAGAACATAAAAGAGTTATTTAAAAGCAGTTTTAAATAATTGGGTCTTCAGCTGCTTTTTAAAGGAGTCCAGACTGTCTATACAGCGTAAAACTAAAGGAAGGTCATTCCAAAGTCGCGGTGCAACAGACTGGAAGGAGCGATCACCTCGACTTTTAAATCTGGTCCTTGGAACTGTTAGGAGATTCTGGTCTGTGG